>VZRN01005095.1:394378-420818 GCA_013397935.1 Dasyornis broadbenti
AAAAAAGCCCCCCCAAAAAAAAAAAAAAAAAACCCAAAAAAAACCCCCCCAAAAAAAAAACAAAAAAAAAAAAAAAACAAACAACCCAAAACCAGAAAAAAAGCAACAGAAAACACTGCCAGTTGCTCTAATGCCTAAGTTCCTTTCCTGGTGTAAGTGACCTAAATTCCGTGTTCTCTGATGTATCTGCCCATTGGGCATTTTATCTGTTTCTTGTCATCTGCAAGTTCTTTATGCAGTGCAAAACGCCCAGTTCAGAGCCTTGGGGGCTCTTCGCCAGCATTAGCATCTGAACTTTGTCCTCGCATAAGGAGCTGGATTGTTTAAAATTTATTTTTAAAATTGCTGTTCAACATTTGAACTAAGTACCTCTCACTTGAGCAAGTTAGTGTGCTGGGAATGCTCAGCTTCTTCAGGGACATCTTGAAGTATTCGCTTATATGCCATTAAAGAGCCTTGCTACGAAGATGGGCATGTTTACCATTCACTGATGAGGCTTGAGATCTTTCTCTCAGCCAAAGCTCCAAAAGCAACATAGCTTTCCTTATGAACTAAAAGGAGAAAAGAAGATTTAATAACCAAGTTACATGTATTTGGGAACAAAGGGCCTGAAATCTTAGAGCAGCAGCCTTTTTCCCCCACTGTAATTGCACAGAGTAATGTTATTCCTAAATTAGTAGCACAGTTCTTGTGAAGTCTCATGTGCCTTAATCATGCAATCTAAATTTCTGTTCTGTGCCAAAATGTGTTTTAGTGCTACAAAGAATCTTCAACTCTCACAATACTGGTTTCACAATATTTTCTGTGGACATGAGCACATGTGCTCAGTGCAGTATTTTATGCTGCATGGTTGGGTGATAGGATTTCTGCTTTAGTGTGCAGGGTGCATGGAAGGGTATCTAAGGAGAGACCTCTGTAGCCTCTTTGCAGAAGTCAAGTTAAGAAGTTGGGCCAGGATGTCCCGAGGCACTTCTCCTCCAAAATGGATGAGAAAGAGAAGGATTTAGAAAAAGATCAGGTAGACAGTGGAAGAGGTCCAGTTGTGGAAGTGTCTGGACTCACTAGAGATGTCAGCCTTCCAGTACCTGAATTGGAGGTCCAAGGTCTCCAGTTTCATTTGTCCTCTGAGATGTCTGTTAGCACTCTCTCCCTCTCTCTTCAATGCTGTGTCATATAGTTGTATTTGTAGGCCATTATCTTCTGTTTTTCATTCCACTGTCTCAGCAGTGCAGTAGATTTAAAGGATCCCACTTCACTCATGACAGTAATGGAGTCTCAAAGAGACCATATGATACAGTCGTTACTGAATTTCATCAAAAGCACATACAAAGCCATGCTAAAAAAGACATTATTTAGGCTGTAAAGTTAGGAAATGCCAGAAGGAAGTTTTCTTGAGGGCATTTTCAGTTTATACATAGTGTTAGTCTCCCTTAACAAGATCACATGCTAGCATCACTGTCTCTTTAAGGGATGGAGAATATATCTTTTTAAGATGGAGAATACAATTTAACAGTCAGTATTTGAGCTCTGTCCTGAGGGCAGAAGTATTGTCTTCCACTGGTTTTGTACTTCATCAAAATTAATTTGCTGTCATTACAGCCTAGTGACATGGCTGCATAATAATAATGCAGCATTATTATTATTTTACAGAGGGGAGCTCAGGCATGAAATGGAATCAGTAGCACCAATTTTGGGTGTCAGCTTTAGAGCACTTGGATCTAAAATCACATGTATGTGATTTGATTTCCAGACTAGTTTGCACTCAGCATTCTGTCTTCAGTGCCCAGGCTGAGGCACTTGGGCAAGTCTGACTGCAGCCTTGAGGGAGCACATGCTGGCAATCACATGGGAAAGGTTTGTTCTAAGTGTCTTGCACAACATTCTTTAGGGACATTGGGGTATCCGTAGTACAGTAGGTTCCTTGGCTGAAGCAGCATCCAGCTGCCATAGCTGAGGCTTGTTCTCTTCCCTAACTTACGAGCATTCAGCTTCAATGGCCAGTGAAGCTGTGGTCTGGCAGACAAGTCTCCTTCCTTGCACAGCAACAGCATCTCTCCAGAGAGAGGCCTGAGCTGTTGGTTGTGTCGCTGAGAGAGGAGATTTTATGACCAAGATCATATACAGTGCTTGGGAGCAAGCATGGAGGCAACAAATAGTGGTCCACTGGTGAGCGTTTCATATGTAAATAGCCTGTCATCTACACTGCATCCATATGCATGCCCCAGGTAAATACATAAATAAAAATCCTACTGGCAGGTCATGCAATTTTTCTTATGTAATCGTTTTTATGTAATAAAGGTGATGATTGGAACCTTTCTTGGAGAGCACAGCACCTTCAATTGCTGCTGCTGACTTTTACTGCTGTTTTATTGATGATTTCCTGTGTTTCAACTCTGGTCATAATTTTATTTGGGAAGAGGATAAGTTGCAGTATCAAAAAATCCAGGGTAAAATTAAGCCCTACCCTTGGAAGCTGCTTCTAATCAAAATGGAACTGTTAACCATTAAATAACAGAGCAACATTGGGGAAGGCCAAGGTTGATACTGCTGAGGTTACAAAAGTGAAAATCAAAAGAGAAAGGCTAAAAGGGTTGAGGGAAGGGAGAAAGCTTTAACCTCTGTCCTCCTTGCCTGCCCTCCTACCAGGACAGTTTCTACATTGCCATTGTGAAGCAATCACATTATTGGGCTTTTGGGACATCAGGAGTCCCACCTCTGAGATGAGCTACTTGCTGTGATTCCAGTGCATTTTCCCTGTTTAAGACTCCTGTCAAACATGTTTCTTTCAGAATACATTCAAACCAGTCACTTCACCTTTATCTCAAACTTACATGGTCCCTTAAACCAGCAAGCCAATGATTAGATTACACTTCTCCACTTATTTTTCCTATAGCCTGCTTTGCAGTCCTTCATTATACTATCTGCTTAAAGACATAAATTCTCAGTTTGAGAGATTTTTTTCCTCCTTTTCTTTTCTTCCGTCTACTGTTTGTGCCTAGTACACGTTTGGCATAAATAAGAGCAGTGAGGAGGCCAGTGTATGACCCACGTGTCTGTCTTTTTTGCCAGGATAAAACCTCAGTCTCAAACCTGGAAATATTTCTCAGATTGTTTTTCCCATACCACCCACGTCTTTTTTCCACAAGAGGAAGCTGCTTATGTTGAATGCTGTGGGAACCTAATTGTTACTTTATCGTACAGTGAGGGAAAAAAAGTGCTAATTAAACAACATGCTTTTCTGAAACCAGATGATACTTTCATTTTCTAGAAAGAGGAAGCTTAATGTAAAATCCCTTCGTCTCTGCCTGGTGAAACCAAATGAATTGCCAAGAAGTTTTCTAATTTCATTTGCATAAGCCTTTTTCTAGCTACTTTGAAGAAAGTTCAAAGCTGACTGGTTGGTTATTTGCCACTCAGCAGCAGGAATGCTGGCTTTTCATTTCCTCTGTGTTTGAGTACCAGGAGGGGTAAAACTGTTCATCTGCATATGATAATGCTGTTCCCTTATTTGCATCTTCCCTTTTTAAAAGGAGGGCCCAGGTTGATGCAGGAGTCTCGAGTCTGGGTTTGGCTCCAAAGGAGTCCAGATGGACTACTTTACCAGCTTCACTGGGCTGGTGGGATGCAGAGGTTGTTCGCCAGTGCAGAGCAGTGTTTCAGTAGCTTGGAACAGGTGTGAAGAATGTTCTGAACATAAGCTTGATTAAGGTGCCTGAAATCTCATCTTGGCTATGTCAGTAGTCATGTAAGATCTGGCTCCTTGTAAGGCACAGATCTATTGCTTCTTCTTGAGAATGGCTGACTGAACAACAAGTACATCTTTTCACAGTCACAGGCTTTGTGGTGTTCAGGGGCTGCTGCTCACCTGGATATCATAAGTGGAAACTTCACTTCTCTGAACTGCAACTAATAAAGCAGTTGTTACTCTCACAAAAAAAAAACAAAAAACCAAAAACAAACAAAACAAAAACAAAACAAAAAAAAAACCACCAAAAAAAAACCAGGAAAAAACCAGAAAAACCAGGGACGTGCCAGAACTTTGAGGTGCTTCTTGTTAGGAAAAACCTTGTCCCATCCCAGGCTGAGGTGATGTGCAACCCTTGCTGCATTTCTCTGTTCTTACAAAAGAGATGAGAATAGGAGGGTGATTTTGAAGAAGAGTTGGGATGATCATCAGTTGATACCACAGGTGTCAACTACCAGCTTTGTGCTAGTGTAAGACTACAAGGAGCCATGAGAATTCTTAGTCTGCGCAACAGCAAGTGTCTTGGATGGTCTGCTTTGCTTAACCAAAAGAGAAAATTACCCTTAAAATGGATTGATGAAAATGCAGCAGCATCCCATGTGGGGGCTTTTAATGGTATTTTAATTTCTTAATGAGTGAAGCCCGTTTTACTGGATAAGTATATCCAAATTGGATGATAATGTCATTTAGTTAATTGACATTAGTTTAGGGAAATGGAACCACATCTTTTTAGTTTCTCAAACATCCCTTCTTTGATGTGTCCTCTGCTTCAGCTCTCAACTCATCTCTGTACATGTTCACTTTGCCCTAAATGCACAGTCTCTTTAGCTGAGATCTGTTTGATGGGCTGGCTCTACACACTATGTGTTAATTCTCTTTCCTTTAGTTTTGCCTTTTCTAACAACAAAGCGTAAATCTGGAATTGTTCATTACAGGCCAGATACCTCATTAAGAATTAATCTGAGACTGGACCCACAAGTGGTTGTAACATATGTGTGTGGCTGGCCAGGGTTGCTGCTTGAATATTTTAGCTGTGATTTTTTTCACTGGAGATTCCTGACTGAAGATACTGAGGCCATCAGCAGACACTGAAGCCTTAAACCCATAGCAAAAATAAAGGTTCCAATCCTCTTCAGATACTAAGCAAGCCTGCTAATTAGGAGCATTAGCAAGCTGATTCCCTCTTATGCAGTCTGGCCATGCAGAAGAACAGAAGCGCCTTTGGCTGATGTGTACCTTGTTTCATTTATAGTCTGGGACACCTAAGCAATGTTCATTTTTCATGCATTCCTTTTTTCTCTATTAGGTTATGGAAGATCTTTTCAAGACAGTGACAAGCACTGTGCTCTCCAAATGTCCTCGTGATGTTGAGCTTTTTCATAAATACATAGCTCCTGCACAGAAGGTAATGCATGTGACAGGAAAGAACTGCAGTCCCGTTTGATGTTTTGGGAGTTCTTGGCTATAGGAAGGCTTAATTATTTTAATTTTTTTTTTTTTACCATGTTGTCCTGTGTTAAGAAACTGTAAAAAGCTGAATGTCAGCCTGAGCTTAAGTGATTGTTCAGGCCAACAGAGAGGGGACACAGAACTTGCTGTAGCTGGTAGCAAGTGGGATAAAATCATAGTTGTCACTTCATCGGGCAGCCTGTGAATCATCAGGTTAAATAATTGGCCCTTTTAGCACCGAATGGCCAGGAGTGGATTTTGACCCATATCGAGATCAGAATGATGCTGTTCTACAAATTAAAACATAGAGGGAGGTCACTTTCCTGAGTTTGCCCCTGAACCCTTAAGGGTAGCTTTACATGTTTATGTTTTTCTTGTTTTGACCAAGGACAGGTTGGAGCAAATACTGAAGCACAAATTTAAGATGTAAGTACTATTTCAAAATGATCTGGTAGAGGGTTTTTGGGGAAAGAGTTCCTGTTTTGTGTATGTCCTTTTGCTTTCACAACTCAGTGGGTTAGCATAATATCTCCAAAAGAGCATGAGTTGCAGTTCCCTTTTACTGTTTGTCAGTTATAGCCTTTCACCTCTGCAAGACACTGACATCTGAATCTGCTGGCCTTTGGCTTTTTCTCCCCTGGACAAGATTCTCAAGTGTATTCTACTTCCAGCATGTACCTGCACAGTGGTTGCTCACAGTCTGGCTTGGTTTTGGCTTTGATGCTCTGCTTTCATTCACACTTCCACTCCAGTTGCTCTCTTTTTATGAAAGTATTTTATGATATTTAAAAATCTCAATTGGCTTTCTATTCCAAATTGCTTGTGTAACTCCTATTCCCAGCTCTCTTTGTGCTAAAGAACTGAAGGATTTGGGTTTCCCTCACTGGCCCCCAAGAGTATCACCTCCTCCCTACTCATGCTTGTCTCTTCAATTAGTGGTGCTCTCCATTTATCCCACAGAACACTATAGGGCTGCTCAGCCCAGCACTGGTTGTCTTGTTAAGCAGCTACAGCCACACTTGGGCAACAGGATCATGATGGATCCCCACTGTGCCTCTGCCTGCATGAGCACCATGGGAGACCTCCATGAAGTTCCCATCTCCCCATTTCAGTCCTCACTTTGGACCTAACTGATGTTCCTGAAAGGACAAAGTTGCACTCAGCTTCTCCCATGCTCCAAGGAAAAAGAGAGAGTGTCAGACTATCTCTTTCTCCTCTGTCTCTCTCCATCAGCTGCTGGCAGATCTGGGGCACTCCTGGCTTACACACATTGGTTACATGTGTTGAACCTGTGCCAGTGATATACCTCATTTGGTCTGTGGCCTCACATAACCCAGACATGTGGAGCAATATATTCCTTCTTGAGGTATTTCCTCCAGAAGCCTTCCCTGTATTAGTGAAACCTTGTAACTGGGTGTAAAGAGCTTGTGCTCCATAGGGAATTTGGTTTTAATTTGATTTAGCCAGTGATACAAAGATGAAATTATTGTGATCATGTTATTCTTTCTTCTCTCTGTCCACAACATTTTTCTTGGTATGTGGAAAACTTGGCTGCCACATAATCTTCCATTGAGTCTTGATTTCCAGTTACCAAACCTGGGGAGCATTGTTTGCTGCACTTTTTCTGTTTGCTTTGCCATGATGCTGTTCTTTTGTGCTGGTGGAAATTGGTGGGGAATCTCCTCTCAAATCTGCCAGAGAAGTAGAGAAACATTGCTGCACGTATATCTCACGGTTTCTGCAAAGTAAAGTGGAAACATTTGAGCTACAAGCCCTTTGCACCCTGGGCTGTTATTTCTGCCTAACACACCCTGAACTAGAGCTATGTTGTTATAGCTATGCTGATGAGGACATATTGTTTTCTTTAAAAAAAAAAGAAGCAACTCTCTGCAGAGCTCACTTCTGACTGAAATGCAACATTGCAATAATGCAGAAGTGTTGAGAGCTTAGCACTTCCTGCCCTGCAGGTAGCTGAAGCACAGGAAAACATAGGATTCTTGCCATATAAAATGCTTTTTGGTTTCTGTCCAAAGAAGCATTGCTGGGAAGTCTGACATTACACACAAGTTGGCATGGTGGTGGGGAAATGCCTCCTTAATTTTCCAGCACGGCACTTAGCCAGAAAACTTTGTTATTCCTTTCGTAGTTATCTTAAAGACTTTTTTCTTCCTCTTGCAGAATTTCCTACAGTGAAGCAGTGGAAATTTTGAAGCAAGCTCCTCAAACTTTCGTTTTCAAGCCAGAGGTAGGTTGTTGCCAGCTGGTTTGTCCCTATGCAGCCTGTACTTTGTAGAATCTCCTTTCTCTCTCTCTCTCTCTCTGATACCATAATGGTTGTTACTTTCCCAGATTATCTGCCTCCTGGCATGTTTGCTGGGTTGTAAACCAGTTGTAAACTTTTGCCCTTTGGTATTGAAATGGGAGCAATACAAGGAGTGAGATCTGTAGCAGAAGAACTTGTAACACTTGAAGGGAAGGAAGTGATGAGACTGCAGTTGAAGGACCAAGGCTTTAGCAAAGGCACTTCTCTTTCCTGTGTGTGAGTAGTGCTGAGAGTGTTGCAGATTCAGTAGCAATCATCTAAGAAGAGTTGCTGTAATAGTCCTCAAATAAAGGAAAGATAAGAGGATAGCACTGAAAGTTTGAGAAGGATTAATAAGACAATACCATGTCAAAATACCATGTAATCTAGATGTAGGTAAAGGGAATCCCTTGTCTTTCCAAAGCATAGGTGTTGACTGGGAAAAAGAATAACATGCTAGTCTTTCTAATGCTGCTAGGTTATGGTTTTCTTAAAATCTTATTTTGCCCAATTTCAAACACACACCCACCTCAGTATGGGACAGCATTTGTGGTGGTGCTCATCTCATGTGTATATTGTTTAATCATGATCTCATTATGATACTTTGAGGAAAATAACCCTCTGGCTGAACCACAGCCAGTTGAGTAACTGTCTCATCTCTGTGCGCAAGTGGGTGTAGAACCTCAGATCTTGTATCTGTAGTACCTGGATCTGAGACAGCAAACTTGGGATATTTTCATATGAAGAGAGTCTGGGGGAAGATCTGTTCCCCTCTTCCACTTCCATTCCCCTGATATTCTTTGCACATCCTATGAAGGGACTGCGGGTCTCAAGTCAAAAGTCACAGTATTTAAAACATCCCTGGAAAAAGGGAAAAGTGAAGGGTATTGCAAATGTCCAAGGTTTCTGATAACAAAGAATTGGTTAATAGGATTCTAGGTTTTCTTAAGTGAGAATTAATGTAGCATGTAACAGGACACAGCAGGAAAGAGAGAATTAGCCTAGGAAAGCTGCTTCCTATACACCAAAGGTATTACTGAAATAAGGCTGGTTTGCTGGGTGGAGTAAGCTCGCTTTGGATAGGTGCCCGGTTTCCCTTTAGATATGCAGTGTGGGTTGGGGTTTTTGGTTGGGGTTTTTTTTGCCTGTTTGTTTGCATTTTTTTCTAGTTTGATACCAGATGCTTTGGCTTGATGCAGGGACAATCTGGCCTTGTTCTGTGTAGTTAAACCATACTATTTTCCATGCTTTGCTCTGCCTTAAACTCATGAAACTGTCTACTTAGCAAATTTTCCCAGTGACCTATATGAGAAGTTGCTTTGCTGGGTTTCATGTTATTCAAAGCAGCACATCTCTGTGTGTACAAGGATTTTGCTGGGTCTCTTGCCATGGGCAAGAGGCACCAAAGCAGATTCCCAGCCCCCCTTTGCTGTCTTTGCAGTGGGGCTGTGACCTCCAAACAGAACATGAGAAGTACCTGGTGAAGCACTGTGGTGAGGTTCCTGTATTCGTGATTAACTACCCATACGACCTCAAACCTTTCTACATGCGGGACAACGAAGATGGACCTCAACACACAGTGAGTCCATGGGGCACACCTCCACCACTCTTTTGGCTAGGCACATGTCTTGGCCTACTGATAGACATCATCTGCTGGGCCTGCTCTCAAGAAGTTCAAGATAATCATCAAGTGATCCTGTCCAGTTGTTTACCTGTTGCAGAAAAATACCCAAAGCAGGAACAACAGGCAGAGGAAGATTCAGGAGTTGGGATAGTGTTAACTTTTTGCATAATTCCCTTAAGACAAGTTTGCCATAGTTAATTTCTTTTCTTGGTAAACTTTTGTACTATTAGGTGAAAAGTCTAGAACTGGATGGCTCCAACCAGTCTGCGATTCTCTTGTCCAAATATAGCATCCATGTAATGCTCAGATAGCAGATGGGCACAAGACGTAAGTTCTTTATCAAGTCTCATGCTTTGAAATTGTGATTTCCCAACTGAATTGAGACAACCTGAAACATTGCTTCTGCTATAAAGAGCAACTACCCCACCACGTACCACTGTCTTCAGTGGCTTTAATTCTAGCAACATCTAGAAAAATAACTCTAGAAGATAAACCAGAGAAGACAGACAGCCCAAACCTAATAGCTTAAGTGGTAACACTTGGATCCAGACACTTGGATCCAGCACAAGTGCCTATGCTACCATATCCACTAGACCTGGCTCAAGGAATGGGGGTACAAAAAGCTGAACACAAGCTACAGCATCAGAGCAAGGAATCAGGGCTTCAGAAAACTTGCCCATGTGTCTTTGCTGTCTTGTGAACTGCTGTTGGGTTCTTTATAACCCCACACAGGTTATCAGCAGAGTAACTTGGTGAGATTCAGTTCAAACCACTTGCAGTAGATGTCCTCAGTCTGGGACATCACTGCTGTCATTTAGGTTGTCTGTAGATTACTGATGTTTATCCTTGCAAAATTTCCTCCCAGCCTTCTGTCAACAAGAGACTTTTCAAGTATGTGCAAATCTTACCTAAGCACCCTGGACTCTGGAAAATTTACAGTAGGGTTTTATGAAAAACCATCAGTGCCAGCTGTACTTCTGCTAATCACTGTGTGGCTATATGGCATGACTTCAGTTAGTTTTCTTTCTTTGAAGGTTGCAGCTGTTGATCTCCTTGTACCAGGAGTAGGGGAGTTATGTGGAGGCAGCTTGAGAGAGGAGCGACTGCCCTTACTCAAATCACGCTTACAGAGGTATGGAAAATCCACAGATGCCAGGAGACTAGCCTGACCAAGAGAGTGTTTCAGCAGCTCTCAGTGGTTGGCAAGACAGAGGAGTGGAAGGGCAGCTAATGTATTTAAAAGAAGCCTATATTTGTCTTTGTGGTATCTATTTATCTGAGTATGGGACTGCAAACTGGTGAAGAAGTTCTTGTGTTTCTGTTGTAGGTATGCAAAGGGCCTCTCTGTTCTATCTCATCAGAGGAGAAAAGTTTACTTTATGCTAAGAGGCCAGGGCAACAGAATGCCTCAGCTCTGCTGTAACTGGCTGGAGCAGGGTCTGCTGTGGGACACTTCATCCTTGAGGCCTTTCTTCCCAGTTTTTGTGGCTGAAAGTGGATTGTGAAGGTGGAAGTTATCACGTACACAGAACTTAGATATATTTGTCATCACGTTGAGTAACTGAGGACTTGCAGTTTTGGTCAGAAGTTTTGCTAATTGTGATGCAGCTGGTCTCAGTGACTGGCCTGATTTCAGAGAATATGGTCCTTTGCTAATAGTATAGTGGGAAGCTTCACTGGAACTCCCCAAGACCTATGCTCTTCTTTCCTTGCTGCCTTAGTCTGCATTTTATTACTCTTGGGTAATTTTAGGCTAAATCCAATGTCAGAATATCAAAGCTGCTGTTTAATTAACAATAATTGACATTATACATGGGGTAATTCTCCATAGACAGTTATTTTCTGCTTTCCATCTGATAGTTCAAAAATTCTTATAATCAGAGAATGGTTTGGGTTGGAAGGTACCTTAAAGACCATCTAGTTCCAACCCCACTGCCATGGGCAGGGACACCTTCCATGAGATCAGGTTGTGCAAAGTCCCATCCAGCACTTGAGCACTTCTGTTTGAGCCAGTCGTACGCTTGTGCAAAGAAATGTTGGAGGAGGATTAATCCCAGAGTAACACCATTTGCACACTGGGAATTAATTGTTGCTTAAATTAGCCACGTGCTCACACAGATATATCTAGTAAGTGGAGAAGAGCACAGTCCATTTCAGCATAATGAATGCAAAAGGCGAAGGGTGATTAAGATCACCAGAACATTAATTCTCAATTTTTAGTGTAGGGTGATGATATTCCCTGTGCTTCCTGCTGCTCTCCCGGCAAGCTCTCTGAAACAGGCATGCTTCAACTGTTACAAAGTACAATGTTGCCTGCTGCACCTTTTCAGTCAAAGTTTTTTGCCAGTATCTGAGCCCATGGTCCTCAGGAGGAGGAGGGTCCATGTGGAGTTTGAAGCCACACTTTATTGTTTGCCAGGAAAGCCACAGAAAGCATTTCAAGCTGTGAAAGGGGTATGTCTTCAGTAAGTCATACCTCCTTTCACATGTTTTTCTCAATTTTGAGTCCTCAGGATCTGATTTTGTTGAGCCCAAATACTTTGTTTAGGCCTTCAAATTCTGTTTCCTGCAGAACCAGCATAACCTTAGAGAGAAAAAAAACAGGATTCTTGTCTCCTTATGTATGCTTCATACAATAGTTCATGAGACATTCCCTTTTCTTGTAGCATCCTCTTCCAGGCAAGTGCTGCTTGTGCAGATCAGCTCTGATCCTTTACTTAAAAGGGGTTTTCTTTTTGTTTCACAGATTAGGACTCACAGATGCCTATCAATGGTAAGATGCTACCTTGCTCTGCAAGCTCTGTTTCTTCTTTTGAGACTATTTAAGCAACTGGGGGGGGTTTTGTTGTTTTTTTTTTAATTTTGGTTCTGTTCTTGAGGGAACATTTCTTGGCCCTGTTGCCCTGCCATCACTGCCAACCTAAATGAAATAGCCAGTTCATTTAAGCAAAGTTTAATCTAATGATACTTAGTTTATGCTTTCAATTTGTCCACTCATGGCACAGGTCATTCCTCTCAGGATTGCATGAAGTGGATTAATTTACAACCCATAATGATTTTTAATATTAAATCATTAGGCTGTGTTGGAAATTGACTAGATTCTCACCACCATGCATGAGATAAACAGGTTACAGAACCACAAACAATTTGTGACCTTTAACAGCTCTGTGAGTAACTCCCTTTGCAATTGACAGGGCAATTGGGTCGAAAAATCTTCTCTAACAAAGCAGTTTAAGCAATTAAAACTGTCCTCCTAAGGAGATAGATCAACCTTTGAATTAACAGTTTAACCTATTAAAACAACAGAAGGTTCTTAGTGTTCCCGTTGACAAGTGTTTCTTGGTATGTACTTCATCATAGCTACTGAGAGAGTGCTAGAGCAGAGAATTTTAAATTTAGAAGAGTATATTGAAATATTCTGAAGTATTTGGATTGATCATTAGGAAGGCTGCCTTGAAAAAAAGCAAAGTATAGGTCCTTCACTCTCCTCTTCCCAGAATATGAAATCACTTAGGAACAGCCCAGTGTATGGCAGATCTTTACATCATCCATGTGCAAACAGGGTGAATTTAATTTCTTCCTTTGTTGTTGTATTTGTGGCCCAGAATGCACCATATCCCTTTTTCTGAGGGAAGGATTATCCTGAACAAGTTGTGTGGTTAGATGCTGAGATACAGCCTGACAAAGTCTGGCGTTCAGTGGCAGAGCCTTCCAGCACTGCTGAGACAGCACAGCCCTGCCTCATGCTTCCCTCAAAGGAAGATTAGGACATTGCCTGTCATCTATTTGCATTTTCATGTGATATGCAGCAATCAAATTCTGGAAACTCTTCCTGCTGTAAGCCTTATTTTGGAGACTCTTTCCTCCTTTACTCCCTCCTCTCCATCTGAGACAATGTAACTCCCTAGAGAAGATTAAATCTGTTGTTACCCCTTGCCACAGCAAGGTCTGGTGTCCCAGGAAGGTGCAAGATAGTAGTAATTCTCGATGCTTCTGGACTGCAGTCCAAAATCTGCCAAAATACAGGTAGGTGGTTTGCCAGCATCCATCTTTTCAGTGGAGGTGGTAGGAGACACTAAAATTAATCTCCTCCAATTTAGTGATTGAATTGAGTCTCCAAAGCTGGCTCACAAACTCCTGGAAGAACAGTTGAGTCATTCCTTTTTAAATATAATATTTGCTGACTTTTGAATGTGATCCCTTTTGAAGTCCTTTAACCATTGCTATATCTCTGATTCTACCTGTTTTCTTCCCCCCACTAAGCAAGAGGGTATTGTGGGGTCTGACTGTTTCTATGAATTTCAGGATTGCCTTGTTTGTGGGAGAATTGTAGGGCAGAGGCAACTGATGATCTGAAATACTACTCTGCTTCTTGCCATTCCCGCCTCTTAGGAAGTCTTTTAAAAAGGTAGATAAAGTGACATGGTCAAACTCCATGAATCTTCTTCAGTTCACTACATCTTTCCTGTTGTGCAGGTTTCTTTCCATATAGAATATGAGTTGGAGTAGTATTTGGCTTGATTTTGTAATTATTTTATCTTATTTTTACACTTTTTCCTTTGAATTGTAGAGAGAAAATAGCTCAGAACATGATCTTGATCATGATCTTGGCTAAACTGAGAGGTCTGTGGAACTGAGGTGGGAAAGTCGAGTGATGAGCGTACTCTGGGAATTCACTTGATTTCTCTGTGATCAGGGAGTATTAAGTATATTGCCTTGTACACAGGGAACTTGTTCCTGTTTGCAGTCTCCAGGTGCCATCTTAAAAGTTACAAAACAGGTACTTTGTAGTGAACAACGTGTTCCCACAACCAGCAGTGTGAGCAGCATTTCAGACAGTCTTCCTATACGTAAGGCACCGCTTTCCTTACTCTGATTATCACCATGTGCATCAGTGGAGAAGATTGTGTCATACTGAACCTGTTACAGTCCAGGTACCTTTTTGATCTTCTGGTGTAACACTTGTGAAAGTACACAGTAGCAGAGCAGGTGTTGTCTGCTGTCTTCAAGTGGATGTTACCGTGTTGTTTCGGCCCGGCTCTGGATGAGGAACATTGAGCTGTGTTGGACTCTTTAATTTCTGATATTCTTTGAAGCTTGAATATCAGAATGTTCTGTTGGGTCCTTGTGCGGCAGGGTAAAAAAGAATAGTTGGGCTTAGGGAAAAATAGCACAGGTGAACCACTTGCAGCCCATGGGCAGTGACTACATTCACTTCCTCCTTCAACCTTCTTCAGAGCCCAGTGGAAACAGGTAGCCCATCGCTGTCCTTGACAGCCACCTGGTCCTATTACTCCTCTTTTGGCAAGAAACCGGAGCACTGTGCTGGGCCAGACAGAGGCAGGCAGAAAGTCAGGGAGGTTTTTTTTCTTATGACGCGCTCCCTCCCCAGTAGAATATTCAGTTTCATAGTATCTTTATTCTTTCAGCCTTACTTTTTTCAAACTGGCCACAGAAGCTTTAGTATAGCAAAGGGATTTCATAAAAGATTGAGATTATATTTGTTTGAAAAGAGACTGAAAGAACACATTCTGTTTATGAATGGTCACTAGGAGAGCACTGCTTTTCATAGTGTCTTGCTGTGCAACACAGGGAGCTCATGATGATGATAGAAGAATATAGATCTTTAAAAGGATGAATGGAAATGCTCTTCTAACATGGCACATAACAAGCTCCTGGAATTCATTGCTGGCGGATGTTGTTGCAGCACACACTTCAGTAAGATTCGAATTTCTGAAGGCCTACCAGTCCTCAGGTCCAGAACAGGAATTCCAGGGCTAGCTGGGGTTGCAGAAACTTATTTCCCCTATGGAATAATGCTGCACAGTCCAACAGTTGCCAGTCGAGTGCTCAGCTCTTCTCTTAAGTGTGAGCTACTAGCGAAAACAGCTAGACTAGTTCACGACTCTTTTTGAGGTGAGAAACATCCAATGTCTGTAGACTGCTGAATGAAGGAAAACCTCAGGGAGCATTTTCCAGCCTAAAGGGATTTTTCTCTTCATCTGCAGGCTGTTACTATTTCTTTCATCTGTGAAGAATGGAAAATTTCTCAATTCTTCTGCTTCTTCTAAGCACAGTCATCAGAAAGGATTCACAGTCTTGATCCTCAGCACATTTAATTCAATGGACTTTTTCCATTAACTTTGATGGGTTTTGTTTCGCTCCTTTTGCCAAAATGGCTTCCCAAAGTGCTTTGAGATCTACAGATCAAAGTCCTGGATAAGCAAGGGTAGAATTTATTATTATTGTTCATCTGGAAGAAGATGAGTTATTTCATCTTCTTATAATGACTTTATAAACTCTCTTGCCAGCAAAAGGGGAGAGAAGATGCTGGGCTTAGTCTCAGCTGTCTTTGCACAGGCTGATGCACTTATAGACATAATCAGAAATGTTTGTGCTGTTACTTGTATTCCTAGTTACACCTAAACCAGCTGGTTTGCCAGTTCTGCTCAGAACTCGTGAGCTGGCTCAGACTGATCTGCCACAGCCAGCACTCACATTTATGAGGTCTTTCCTATTTCCTGAGTCACCACCCTCAGCATCAGGTCTGCCTGTCGCCATCCTTGCAAAGCCTTGTGAAGCTGTACAGCAGGGTACCCCAGGAGCAGCTCCAGGGTATTTGCAGAGACACAAGTTCTTAATGCCATCTGTGTGAAGTGCATAGAGGTGAAGACCACCCTGCTGTGGCACAGCCTACGTGTTCATATCCCAAGCATAATCCTCATCACAAGGTGTGGGGTGCATGCACCGAGCCTTAGTGAGCCAAGCTAACCCAGCAGCACAGAGAGAAAAGCACGTGGGTCCCAGTCATCAGAAAACATGTCCCACTCCTGAGCCTGCTGTTCAACTTGCCCAACAGGCACAACAGCATTTTGTGTGTCAGTGCTACTAGAAAGAAGTAAGCTTTGCTTCTCTTTTTGCTATTTGGGCAGTGGAGGGGAGTGGAAAAACACTGGGGAAGAAAAAACCTGAATATTGGATTGAGTAATAAATGGTTTCCCAGATTTTAACTACTGTTGATGAGCTGTAAGGAAAAATAATATTTCATGGTACGAAAGGCTTATTGTCAAACTGAGTACCAGGGCAATCTTGCAGCTGTAGAATTTGTGGGAGAGTACTTTTATTTTGCAAGTAAAGGGTGATCATGGCATTTCTTTGTCTTCACTCTGTTAAAATACAGTCTTCAAGCCAAGAAAGTTCTGATGTCCAAGCAAGTGCACTTATATATACATAATGTATATTTTACATATATATACACACAAATATAGTATTTCCATGCAGTTCATTAACAGTATATAATATTTGGGAAACTATTTATTGCAATCGATCCAGTCCTAATTTCTTTCTCAGCGTATGTCTCCCCTCTACTTCACTGTAGAGTTATATGCGTATGTTATAAGTAGTATAACATACGCATTTATATTTAAGTGCACTTGATCTTTTTTTTTTAACTGGGATGATGAAATATTCATACACCAAGATTAGAAGTAAGTAATATATCTGGAGTCACTCAGTCCCCTACTAGTGTGTTCATGTAAAGAAGAATGACTTGGTGCCCTCAGCAAGCTCAGAAGTGGCCCCATAAATCAATAGAACCACTGAGATGTTTTTCACTTCTATTAAAATGAAACGATTGGTGACAATTTATAGCTGCAAATACAGTATCACATCAGCCACAGTCCAGCTGAGAAATAGTAACTATAGAAGAACCATCATAATCTTGTTGACACCCATGTGCTCAGAGTATCTGCTTCCAAATGTTTTCTGAGTTTTCTGTGCACAACTGGTGCTGTACTGCAAAATAAAATGTCTTGTTCCAGATCTCATTTTTAGAGAAGATACGTTCAAGTTTTTTGCTGACGTACTATGGAAATCATGAATCAATCTGTAAGAGTGACTGGAGAAGAAGTAGAAAAAGCCATCATAATTACCTTAAAAGAAAAAAAACTATGAAGGAATGTTGAGCAGACAGACAGCAAGTCCTATTTAAGCTTCTGAAGAAATTACTGGAAATGAAATTACTTAGGCTACTGAAAAGCAAACAGAAAATGAAAGAACTTGCAGGGCAGATTTCCACACCAGCATGGCAAGGGTAGACAAGTCCAAGCAGACAGCTTCTTCTCCAGTAGTGGAAGTGTTTTGTGATTCTGCAGGAACCTGGGTTTGTGCCTCTGCTGGGAATATTTTAGGTGCTAAAACTACAATGGTGTTTTCAGTATGAGCAGAGCTATGATGTTAAAGTTGTTCTCCATACCCAAGTAAGTTCTTGTTCCTAAACACACCACGCTTTAGTGTACTGACAAAGCATAGGTATGTTGGTTTAAATGGGTTTAAACTTGTGGTTTCTGCTGATACGATTCTACTTCTTCACATCCCTGACCAACTCCAGCTGCATTGGCAGAAATCACAGTGGTTAGGGTCAAAGGAAGTAATTAAGATGGAAAGGAAAACCCTAGATAAAAAGCTTGCTGTAATGACATCAGCATAACCGTGTTGCAGATGTAACTGTCTGTTTAAATTACAGGTATCTAGACCTCCGAAAATTTGGATCAGTTCCTCATGGAGGCTTCGGAATGGGGTTTGAACGCTACCTGCAGTACATCTTGGGAGTTGACAATATCAAAGATGTTATTCCTTTTCCCAGATTTTCTCACTCCTGTCTCCTGTAGCTCAGCAGTTGACTCACATGGTGAAAACTGCTGGTGTAACTATATAACATACCAGGATATGACTGAGTGTGTTTTAATGGGAAGTCAAGATAATTTTTGTATCAGTGAAACTCTTGGTCAATTTAATACTGGGTTATTGAAAATAATATATGTTCTGATGAGATTATGGAAGGACACTGGCAGTTAATTTTATAGCAGCTTGTGTCTTCAGTGCACTTCAGGACTGTTAATAAATCCCACTTAACTAAAGGGTTACGATTCTCATGAGACTAGTACAAGCCATGGAACTACTGAACAAGTGTTGTTGGAAGGTAGCAGGGGGTTTTATGTGAAATACTAATAAGGAAGTGTGACCCAAAATATTCTCATGGCTGTGATGCACTTGCTGTTACAAGATGGCTACTGTAAAGCATGATTCTCCCCACTCAGAGGTAAAAGCAAATATTGTTTACTTTGGAAAAATCAGCCAAACCTAGCAAGGAACAATGTCATATTGGAACTGCTGGAGTGAGTTTGGTGAATGATGTTTGATTTTGTGAATCATCAATAAAGATGTACACTTGGTGGTTTTATAACTCTGTATGTTTTCTTCTGATACAAAACTGTAGCTGTCAGCATCAGAGAGTTTCCTTCAGTGTCTTTGGTAGAGGTTTCGTTTTCTTTATAACCAAATTAGTTGCACAACTTCTGCAGAAGGTATCTGTTTTCTGTCTCCAAGGGAGACACATTCATAGCAGACAGAAATGTTCAGTTACATGAGAGTTCATTCATCCATCTCTCCAAAGCCAATTTGCAGTTCATAGTGGGGTTTTGTTGTTGCTTTGCTTTTCTGTGGTTATTGAGAAAATCTCTATCGTGCTCATCAGACCAAGCACTTCCGTCTATATTGCGAAATAACCAATGTATGCTCCCAAGCATTGGTATGTATTGAGTAATTGCTTATCACTATAGGATCTGAACTCACTGGCAGTCTTTAATGGGTTTATGTTCTCAGCTTCTCTGCCAGGTAAAGAAATACTAATTTCTGTTTTGAATACAGTGTTATGGGAAGACCAAGTGCAATTGCCTAAGGCAACTGGAAACCAGTGATTTATTTGGGACTTGAACTGCAGGTTTCCAGCATCCTGCTTCCCTTCCAAATTATCACAATCCAGCAAATGGTCATTTGCATAGTGCTTGCTAGTCTGGAGCCACTAAGGCTGGAGTATAAACAACGTATATAAAGAAAAAAGGGAAGGTAGTGGCCTTACTCTTGATGAACCCCTTGTGAATTGGCACACACTACATGAAGTGGCTGCAGGACAACCCTGAAGACTTCTTTTCCAAATAGATGGAGGAGATTGAAAAACAGTAATCAACAAGTATTGCACTGGTAATACTGCAGTCACAGTTCTCTCTGGTAAGGCTGTGTAGTACTGCACCTGCAGTATCTAAAATTACCTATTCAGGTCATGTGGCACCCACCATGTCTGAGTGTGCTCCATGTCTGGGGTTTTACCTGTTATGATCACAAAAGCAACATCACCATGAGGTCATTACTTTGGGGGGTTTCTTGTGTGCACTGAGACATCTCCTGCATATCAAGACTTTCTCATGTCTCCTTCATCCGCTTGATTAGGCAGGTGTTAATTGTGCGTTTGCTGGTTTGCATTTCCCAGTACGGCCCTGAGTTGGCAAGTCTGGTTCACAAAACAGTTCAAGCACCTGCCTTCCCTTTGAAACCACTGAGAAGTTCCTACATCAGACACCCAAGCATCTTCCTGCATTTGGACCACCTCTCCTTTAGTATGTTAAGTGTTAATGCCAGCCTTTATGTTTTGGAATTACTTCTCTCTGCAGAAATAAGTGGAAAGAGTACAACTGCCAAACAGCCCCATCCATAGCATGTTCCTAAAAGAACTTGCAATGAGCCGGTGTCCTTATTGAGATCCTTAGTCACTAATTCTGTCACAGTTACTGTAAATGAGAGTGCCTGAACTGGAAGCCCATCGTCTGAGAACAGAGTGGGGGTGATGGCAAAACATCTCCTGTCCACTCTCCTGTCCATCCCCAACAGCAGCTCTGGGCTGCCTGTGTTGGTTTTGGCATCAGTGGGAGGTTGTTGATCCTGCTGTGAGATGCCAGACCTGATGGGCAAGGTGGGGCTAAACAGTGACAGGTGAAAAACAGGATGGAAAAAGAAGACAATGGAACATGCCCAAAAGTTCTAGGTTAATGTGGCATGAGTCACAGGGAGGACACAACTGCTTCAAACAGGTTTGCAGAGTGGCTATCAGGGTGACACTGCAAGAACAAAGAACTGGTCTAATCCACCTTTCTTCTTTGCCCTTTTCAGAGGTTGTTGCAGGACTGAGGGTAAAAGCTGAACCTTTGATTTGTAGATAGGTAGATGAAAGTAAGAAAGAAGTAACAAGGATGCACCATGAGTGGTTTTTTGTGTGTTTCCAGTTAGGTGTCCATGAGGAGCAGTCTCCCCAGTCTTCTGCATGTCCTCGTTCATTCAAAGGTGCTTGATGAGGTGGCTATCCAGTGAGCTAAGGGGACATTGCCTGTGGGTCTGAAAGCTCCTCAGAAAACTACCCTCGGTAATTTGGCAGATGAAGCAGGAGCTGAGCAGGGCTGTCCCAAGAGAAGTAACCAGATGGCTCGGAAGGGGAAGGAAGGGTTGTCTAGTCTTGGTAACAGCCTTCAACATGTGCTGGTTTTGCTAGTGGTGAGACAGAGAAGAGGCTGAGGCCCTGTGCATTATGATACTGCTCAGGGTTAATACTGAGACTGGCATTCTTGTGAGAAACTTGATTTATGGGTAGCCAGCAAGGGTGGGAGCCACTGTTTCCCTCCAGGCTGGCATTGTTCACCTCGTGCTATGTATATATAACATCGACTGGTATTGCCAAGGAATGCAACATGTTTTTTCTGGGATTTCCATGTGGAATGTCATGTATTTCCTTTGAATCTCCCTTTCTAGAATGAAACGGAAGTTAATCTAGAGGACAGGGAATTCATTTCCCTTGGACATGTAGGCAGGGAAATGCACCAAGATTTTCTTAATTTAAGCAGCTTTCTTTGCTACCTCTTCCCATAGAGTCTGCACCATGACAGTGCCTGAAGTCAGATAAAAACTCTGACACTTGTTCAAATAAAAAACTGTTCTATTTTGCACACAGGAATCATCTCTTAGGCTGACCATGCAGTGCAGTAGCTGACACTGGGGGGTTTTTAGTGCCGTAAGCAGTCAGCTCTCACACCCAGGTGACCTGCACTGTCTCTGCTAGCATCATTTTGGTAAGTATTTCTTGAAGTTTCAGTTCCTCATAAGCTCATGTTTGCCTCTTTTCATGTTTGTCCTCACTTTGAGCTTCAGAGGAAAGAATGAGTGTCATTGATTACCGTGTCGGTAGCTTTGCAGCATTAGAACAGTGATGGGAGATAAAAGAACTATACCATAAACTTTGCATAACCAAATACGAGCCTCTCAGAAGAGTGTTTAGAGAAAAATGTCTGTTTTTTTCACTTCAAGAATATCAGATAATTCCTTCACTTAATTTTTTAATGTGTAAGATCAAAGTATCCCAAAGTACTCTATTTTTAATTGAAAAAATAATACCTGCAGATCTAACACCATGTTCAGTCTTCTCATTTTTAAATCCACAGGAGATCAAATGCACTCTCTGAAGCTAGGAGTAGAGATTGCTGTTCTGTCCCTTATGATTTATGTTGTGATACTGTAGCAGCGTTCAGATCCTGGACTGTTGTACTGCCTTCTGTACAAGCAGAGAAAAAAGATACATCACTGGGCTGAATGTTTAAAAGTAACAGACCAGCACATGGATTTTAGCCAAATTACCTGCATTCAGGCCCCCAGACTCACGGGAAAAGCAGCAAGGTGCCCAGATCAGCAGTTCTCTCTCTGGTTTATTTGGTAGTAGTTGTAATGTATAAAGCATCACTTCTTTGAGGGAATGCCAGGACTTTGATGGGAAATGTAACGTACAGTTTTGCTTGCTGGACTAATATTGATTGTTTTGGGAATACCTTATAGATGTGTTTTTCTTCAGGGGGTGAAGGGGACTAATCTGCCCTGAAACACTTTTGTCATTGTTTCCATTAAATGTGTACCTAGAGATGAATGTGGCTTTGCTGTAGCTGAAAATAATAACAGTCATTATGATCATTGTTGTAGCCTTTACCTTACACTTAGGGAGAACTGAGAGATGGGTCCAAAGGAGAAATAAGAAAGACTTTGTATAAAGATTGACAGAGTTCTAATTTCCTCAGATCTAACCAAAGCTGCCGAAGCCACAAAAATGGTGGTCTCGAGGGTGAATTTATTGTTTTGTCTTACTGTTTGTTGCAGAACCATGACCTTCAGAAGGGTTGTAAAGTTTTATTTTATGATCCTGCTGATAAAGAGACATATGTAATTTACTATACGGGTTCATACAGACTTGGCTAACAACAAGTTTGACCCAGAGTTCAAAGAAATTACGGCTCCCGTTGTTTTATGGCTGCTGTGCTGCAGCGTCTGCTGCACAAGGTGTACGGAAAAGATGCTGTAAAGGGAGAGCTTTCACATAAAGGATGAGAGAGGGACAAGACTGTGTGGCCGTTTAGAAGTCATGTACCAGCTACATCAGAAATTGTAGGCTCTATTGTGAGTGAAATATGGATGAAATTACTTTAGAATCCATGTTGCTCTTACTGCTGACACTATTTTACTGCAGGAAATTGAGGCACAGAGCAATTAATCTGCTTGCCCAAGGTTATGGGAGATGTGTGGCAGAAGCATGGAACTGACCCAAATCAGCCAAATCCCTGCTTGGCGCCTGCCCACAAGACTTTGCTCTGTTTGCCTTTGGGTGCACTGCCACACCAGAAGCAGGGCAGGATGTTTGCAACTGATCTGGTTTCAAACGCATTTTTGGCATTTCTAAGATCCTAGACTGTGCTTCAGTGATTTTTATCTATCCCTGTGTGTCCTGGGGCCTTTCAGAGATAGCGATCCTGCTGTTTATTTTTATTACTCTTACAATTGATTTTTTTCTGAATAATTTGAGGCAGCCAACAGAGTTTTAATTTTCTCTGCAAGGCTTGATCTTGCTCTCTGCTCTTCATTGGTATCTGTGTATCTTACTGTCTTCAACAGGTTAACGTACACATGCTTGTGCTGAAAGAATGGAGTTGAGAGTTTTGAGGCGTCACTCACCATACAGGTTGCTGGCAAAAAGTATGCAAACTGCTCAGAAGAATATCAGTGTGGTCTAGGAGGAGGCCTTGATAAATCATGAAAAAATTTAAGTTTCAGTATGGGACTCAACAACTCAAAGACTGACTGACCTCTCAGTGTTGGTGCTGCCACGGCTGTTCACACAGCTAGGATGCTCCAAGTCAGTGACAGATGAAGGGACCTGCCAGAGGCTGTGGAGGGAAACAAGAGTCAGGATCAAGGTTTGATTTCTAGGCTCCCTGTCAGAGTTGAGAACAGGTTTCTCCCATTTCTGCATGAAGTTACAGAAACTCAGTGCTCAACTAGTAGCCAGTTTGCAGTTCCAGGAGATCCAGCTGTGAGCACTTACCTACGGCAGAGATTCTGTCATCACTGTAACTGGGGAGGTGTTCTTTTGGCAGGTTGGAGTCACATGATGGCACCTCTGTGAAGCACTTGAAATGACCTCTGTGGCTGTTTAGTATAAATAAATCACCGTGTGCTTTCAGGCTGCCCTAGCAGCGTGTACAAGGTGTCTGAGCTGCCGAGATGGGGCTCTGCACAGCAGCTGCAGTGCTGGGAAAGGTGTGCTTTAGGTGCCTCTCTGTAAACGTGCATGGGTGGTGCTTTTCCGTATCACCCTACTCGGCTGAACTTTGCCACCCGCAAAACTCGCATAACCATACAAATCAAATCCGAGCGCCTGGTTTATACAGTGGCTTCAAAAAGCTTTTCAAATTCCATTATTATTAATGGCGTTAATAAATTATTAGCGTTCATTGTGATTTAGGAAGTATAAGATTCAAGTATTTAACAAATTTCATGAGCCTATTTGTTAAGAAACTTGATGGATGACTTGCCAGGCAGGATTATATTGCCATGTCCTTGGAGTATATGCTAAAACATCGTGTTTTTAGCACTGTTACTCCAGGCCCTAATTGAGATCCAATACCATCTGTAACAGTGCTGCCATGGATAAAGGAAGAAAGTTTGTGCTAAACCCTTTGAGACAGAACATTAAGAAGTGTTCATTTCCCAGATCATTAGAAACTTAAAATAGCCATCTGGCCAAAACCAGAGATGCATATGCCTGCAACTACAGTTTAACAGCATTCAGCTGGGAGGGTGACTGCTGTGTAGCATTTGGGAATGGCAACTACAGAGCAGCTTCTGCTCTGATCTCAGTGAAGTCTCTTCACAATTTAGACTTCTAGGAGATGTCTGTTTTAAATGCAATCGACATCTCAACCAGGAATATAAAACACTCTAGATAGGCTAAAATGCTTTGAAACCACAAGGGCATATCACCTCCACGTGCTGCTCCAGTGATTATTTTCACTGTTTAAAAAGTGCCATCTTTCAGTCTTTGCCTGGCCTCAGCATCTGTCAGGAGGATATCAGTGTGTCTTAACTCTCAGCACTTGCGGGGCATTACCAAAGACAACAGGCTCTTGAATTTGCAAAAACTGACCTAAAGCATGATGACTTTCACATTCTTCTTCCATGACTTAACACTGGTAGCAACTGGGGGGTCTGAAAATAAGGTCTTTATGCTGCTGGTTTTGTTACATTTACCAGATGCCCCTCTCTCACCCATAGATAACGTGCAGCAGAGCTGTAGGACTGCTATAAACACAGCATTTTGTATATTCCTTGTTCTCAGGTGGTGGTGTACAGTGGAAAATAGGACCTGGGGGAGTCCATCTTCATCAGCCACTCACTCCTGCTCATGGTCTCAGCTTCCCTACTTGTATAGTTAGAATAATAAGATTTATAATTCTAAAAGCTCACATACATAGTAGGTCTGTGTTCCAGTGGTTTTAGCTCTAAGCTGTGCACAGTCAACAATTATAAATAAATGTAGGGATACATATTCAAAGTAATTTACACTTTGTAGAAGAGGCCTGGACATAATACAACAGCAATGACTTCCTTCTTCTAATAGAATTTTTAGTTCATTATATCGGCTGTACAGGGCAAGCTCATATCCTGGAGGGGTGTCACTGGAAGGAGGAGTAGGGGAAAAGCATCTGTTTTTATTCTGGCTTCTGTTTTGGCCAGCAGATATAATGGCACATGACCGTTGAGCCAACAGTAATCCAGTTACAAAAGTCTTCAGAGTTACTGCACCAACCAAATTAAACTTGATTACATTCAATTATGCTGAAAAGCCAGACAACAGCTCTTAGCTTGGGGTGAAGTAACTTCTTGCAATCACATGTGGGGAGGCCTTGCAGGGTGTCAGGAGGATAATTGCTCGTTTGCTCTACCACAGAGCACCATCTGCTCTTGTAGTAATGCCTAAGGATGTGAGAGTACACCGGGGTTGGGTAAGCAGGCAGGGGAGCCCAGCGAAGACTTCTCCCTGCCTGTTTTATTATCATTTGTTTTATGGTTGCTTGCCCTGGATCCAGCTGCAGTCCAAGCCCCATTGTGCCAAATAGTGTCCATAGAGGGAGTCCTTCCCATACCGAGCTGCTGGTCTCATTGGGGAAAAACAAGGATGAAGTGGCCTTTATGCTTATGTCAGAATAGTGTCTGTGTCTGGAGCATTGCCTGGTGCACTTTCCACCAAGCAGTTGTATAATGGTTTTCTGTTTGGAGGAGGTGAGAAAAAAATGGGAAAACTCCCAGTTTCCTTCTCTTCCATGGTAAAAATAGCATAAGTTGGGGGTGGGGGGGGAGGTAAAGGTAGCTGCCAAAAATGTGTCTGGATCTAGGCAGGAGAGTTTGCATGAGGAACTCATCCATCTTAGAAGGAATCACTAGGAACAAAGAAACTCTGCCTGGGTCCAGAACTGAGAAATGCATCAGTAATGTTCTGTCCCAGCTTAGCTCCAGGCAAAGTTCTTTCTAACTGTCTAGTTTGGTGAAAGAAGTAGGACGGGGCTTCAGTGTGGACTGAACAGGAATAGGAAAACATTTAATTATCTTCAAGTGTGAGGATTGGAAGTGTCCTCCAGCTGCATCCATAGACACTGTCCCGCTCTGAACATCAGGCCCTTCCCCGTGCTGCCCAGGGGTCTGTATCCATTCTGGATGGGATGTGCTGGTTTTAGCCAGGATCTCCAACAGCAAGAGGACAAAATAGGACCATCAAGTCCAAGGGACCCTGTGTACCTTGAACGCTGCTGACCTGCAAGTCATCTCCTCCCTTTTCTCTGTTTCAAGCCTGTATTGAGGCATCAGATCTCTGATGCCCCTGTCTTTGCCAAAACACTGTACTGAAGATGCTTCAAACTGTCTCATTATCTGATCAAAGCACCTTGTGCTACTATTCCCTCTGCTCGCGGAAAGCAGCCAGTGCTGCTGGAGCTGCTGTCTGTCACACAAAGGGAAGGACTGTCTTGTGGTTTGGCTTCAATTGCGGTCGTTCTGGGGGGCTTGCGGTGCTCTTCTATGGAGGGTGGAAAGCTTGAAAAGACTGGAGTTCTTGAAAGAGGTG
>VZRN01005095.1:432280-520416 GCA_013397935.1 Dasyornis broadbenti
GGGGGCTGATTGCATCTCTGGATTTGTGATTTCATATTTGGATCTTGGGTTTTTTTTCTGAGTTCTTGTGCAGTTTTCCTGGAGAAGGTTCTGATCTGGGAAATCTTGAATCAGTCTGGTTGTCTACATTACGCTAATACCTAGAAATGAACTTCTCCATCCAAATGTGAATATTCTCGCCTCAATATTATTTGTGTTCAGGGCAGGAAGTTCACTCTTGGGCCAGAAATGGAAAGTTTTGATTTAGAATTTAAATCTGGTTTTGAGGCAGAATCAGTTGAGAACAGCTCTTAGACATTTCTGTATTAAGTGTTCATATTGCTTCTTCTTTTCTGTTGCTTCAAAAGCTTTTCTGTGTCTGCCTACTCCAGACTCCTTTGCACATGGCCTCTGAATTTTTAAATGCTGTATGTTTGTTCTCGCTATTGACAGAAATAATAATCTATTGACAGGAATGAAAATCTATTGACTGAAATATCTTCTGGTTGTTTTTTTTTAAATTATTATTTATTATTTCTTTTGCTTCCTCACACCCTTTGGACACATCCAAACTATTTCCATCATGTGTTCTGGATCGAAGATACTGTTCTAATAGCATTTCAGCACTTGTTATGCATCTTATTCCATTTAAACCTGGTATTTTCCAAAGGCGTTTGCTTTGGAAGGCATTTAGACATTTCTTTGGTGGAGTTCCAGGTCCTGCATCCATATGGTAAGATGGAAATAACATTTTGAGTCAAAGATTTGCAGTCTCCTGAATTTCATAGATTTTCAGTGATTAAGTTTTGCTGTTGATCCCAGCTGCTGGCTCGCCCATTGGGGTTCCCTGCTGTCCTTCAGAACATCCCCCTGGACTTTCATGTGGCTGCTAGAAGTTGCAAATTGACTCGCTAAATCCACTTGCTGGCCACTTGGCGTAATATCCAACCAGGGATTATGTCTTGTTTCCAAAAGTGACTAGTAAGCCTTCATTTCTCTCCTCTCTACTGGTGGCACTGAGGTGTGTTCTAAACTTTCAGCTTCCGAGAGCTGTGTTGCACATACATGGTAGGTTTGGTACTGTGTGCTGCTCTTAAACTGGGTAATGCTTTTGTTTGTCTACATTTTTTTTAATCTCATCATAATGTCAGTAATGATGCTTAATGGGGTTATTAGTCATTACTACCAATCTGTTTTCCAGATCTTCAACCATATACTTATTTAAGGATCATTTGGCTTTTTTTTTTTTCATTTTTGTTTGTTTGTAGGGGGAAATACGTGGTTTTACTGCTCTCTGGATGCTCTTGGCTTGAAGCAGTGCCCCATGAAAAAGGGAAGGTTGGCTACACAATTCAGCTCAGGGTTTCAGTATAGTTGCCTCTCCATTTAAAAGTCTCCCTTACCACTCCTATAGAGGCCATGTCAGCAACTCCAGATCTCCTTCCTTCTCACACTGCCTTCACGCAGTTGCTGTGTTTGAGAGCCATCCAGCACAGGAAGGGGCAAACATGATAAACCATAGAATCATAGAATCACAGTTGTTTGGGTTGGATGCAACCTGCAAGCTCATATAGTCTCAAGCCCCTGCCATAGACAGGGACACCTTCCACTAGACCAGGTTGCTCAGAGCCTCATCCACTTGAACACTTGAATACTTGGCCTTGAACACTTCCAGGGGTGGCATAACTTCATCCGCAACTTCTCTGAGAGACCTGTTCCGGTGCCTCACCACCCTCACAGTAAAGAATTTCTTCCTAACATCTAATCTAAATCTCTCCTCTTTCAGTTTAAAACTCTTTCCCTTTTTCCTGTCACTAGCTGCCTGTGTAAAAACTTACTCTTCCTCTTTTTTATAAGTTCCCTTTAAGTCCTGGAAGGCCACACTGAGGTCTCCCCAGAGCCTTTTCTTCTCCATGCCCCTTCCGTATATGCCCCTCTGTAAATGCCCTTCTGGCTGATTGACAGCATAAAACAGCCGCTCTGCTTCCATGCCATCAACACCGCACACAGCTCCTTTGATTCTGGCTCACTGTGTTGTTCCTAAATAGCTCCCTCCAGATAGGAAGCTCCCAGGAAAACCTCATTTGCTTTGACCCAAGAAGAATCAATGACTTGAGGCTTGTGTTCTCTCCCCGTCTCGCTTTCCCTGCCTGCCTCGCCCACTGTCCACCACACGGAATGTCAGGCCGGAGTTTCCAGCGGGGCTGTGGGGAATAGAAGGGCTCATTGTCTCGGGGGTCAGGGCGCAGGGCCAGGGTGGCAGGAGAGAGGGGCGCAGAGCTGGCAGCTGAGCCCCACTGCTACCTCCAGCATGGCCTTATGTTATCCATAGGGGCAGCCATGCAGACAGTGAGCGCTCTGTGATCATGGCTCCTTAAAGCCTTTGAGGGAGGGGAATAAATAATATAAATGAAAGGAGAAAAAAAAAAGAGATGCAGAAGATACGGTGTGTAGAGACTAACAGGGGTCCTTTTAGTTGTCCTGACCAGAAGGAGATGCTGAGAAATGATGTAAGCTGGTCCCTGCTCCAGGCTTCAAAATTGGCAGTTGGGGTTTTAACTGAGCCTTATCTGTTGAGGTCCTTCTCTGAGCCCTCTGTGTGCATGGAGTGAGGCAGGACAGGGAGCAGGAACTTTCCCTGCCGGCAATCAGGACTTTATCCTGCAGCAATGTGTGTGTGGGTGGACCCCTGACACCAGCGTCTTTGGAGAAGGGTGATGAGAGTGATTAGGAGCCTGGGAAAGCTTTACACAACAAGCCTCCGAAGCAGCGAAGGACAGCCACCTTCCAAGGAAAGTGAATCAGAAAATGCCCTGATAAAAGTCCTTAGGGCTGCTGGCCATGCAGAGGGGGGACAGATTTCAGCTTGGCTTGTGGAACTTCTTATGGGAACACCCCAGGGTCCCTCTTCGGGATGTGGCCCAAAGCGTTTGGCACATCACTAAAGAGAGTATGTCCCACCCCATCTTGGAACCCACTCTTGAAGAGGCGAGATTTGTTCTTGGGAGAGGTGACCAGATGTGTCTGACCCCTCAGCATCAAAGGCAGAAGGGAAGCAGGTCACAGATGTTAAAGCTTTCAAGATCTTTTTGTTTCTTCATCCTTCAACAAGTTCTGCCTCTGCTGTTGATGTGCAATGGGGGAGAAACTGCCTCATCCTACCAACTCTGAATTTGCACCTTATATAGTAGATGAGATATGAATAATGTGAATATCTGCAATTTTAGAAGTTGATATCATGAAGAAAACACTGGAAAGGAACAAAATTGATATTTTGAGGTTTAAACCAGTCAAACAGTTGAGGATGGGTCCTTCCAAGAGATGGGGCTCTCTCCTCTTCCCATTTCAGGGAGTTTCCACCTGTAACGGGGTGTGCATTGGTCCAAGACTATCTAGATCCAGCACCACATCCATAGAGTTGCTCCCAAAGCCATATTTTCAGCTGCTGCCTTACACTTCCTTCAAAGTCAAACCAAGGGAGGGAGGGCCTGAAAGGATCAGGCCGTTGTCTCAAACACTTGCAAAACATGTTGGCTGAGGCTCCGACTGGGAATCAACCAATACACTCTTTTTAGCAGCAAATCAGTACAACCAGGTGGCATGCAGATGGGCTGATGTATCACGTGCTATCACTGGGAGGTGCATCAAGGAGCGACATTGGAAGACAGAATCACGTGTACAAAAGAAGGTTGCCTGCAAGGTTTATTCGTTTGGGTTTTTTTAAATACTGAAGGCGCTTCACATGCTGCAGAAGGCAGAGCATCTTACAGGTTGGTGTCGTGGACAGTGCTTCACAAGATACTCTGTGCTCAGGAGTGTGTGTTAGATGTTCAGAGTGGAGTTGACAAAGAGTGTTTGTCTTGGGCCTCATGCATTGCTCTGGGCTGGGACTGAAAAAGGGACGTAAAGCAAATCCTGTCCTGTGCAATGTGTAGGATGCTCATGAGGCTTTTTAATGAGTTCTTAGTTAAGTAGGGTGTTTGATGACAATGTTCTGTTTGTGATTTTTCTGTCCAGCCTGCTTCTTGGAAGAGTCTGCCAAGACCAACTCAGTGCTGTTAAATGTCTTTAAGGCTCGTTGGGGTGAAGCGTGAACCTGCTGCTCTGACACACTTGGAATTTCAGATAGAATTGAGTTGTTGAATACCACTTGGGAATGAGAAGCTTCAAGATTTGCATTTGTAATTAAGAAGAAAAGCTTTTAAAGCCTGTTCTTTGCATTTCTTTGTACCTGGAGCCTCCCACTAGCCAACTGTAGCTTGGGTTGTGGAGGAAGGTGAGAAGCCAGAATGGCATGTTTGGGGTTTACATGTTCCCCTCTGCTGTGTGCATTACTGCCGAGTCAGCTGTAATTTAGGCATGGTTTAACCCTCCTTTGTCAGTGTGGAAGGGCCTGGTCAAAACTTTGGATTTCTTTCCTTCAAAGCGTGGGAGATTTTTGGCTTGGTATATATATTTTAAAACAAAACAAACAACAACAACAACAAACAAACAAAAAAAAAAACCAATCCAAACAACCCAACAAAATACTGGTTTGATGGAAAAGAAAGACACCAAAGCATGATCAGAAATGTGGCTGTGGTGCTCTTCAAGTTGTAACTCAGACAGTCATTTCTAGTCGGTATATATTCCTGTATATTATCTTATCTGCTTCTTCCGTTTTCCCACTCTTATCCTTTTTGTCCCCAAAGCCCAGTGGTGTGGCCTGGGCTTGGGTTCATTTTCTTTCCCCCAAGCTTTGGTCCTTGTACTTTGAACTCTCACTAATACTCATACGCCTACTCTGGATATTCCAGGGTCTTAGCATTATAGCACCAAGATGGGTTGTAAACACAAATTATTTTAGCTTTGCACATCCCAACAGAGCAAAGAGTTGGCACAGGGAGCTGGACGCTCAGTGGGTTTCCAACCTTTCCACGCTTGTGCTGCCAGCTTGTTTACCGGACTATTGGATCTTTACTGGCCCTGTAGGGGCCAGTAAGTAGGAAATTACCGTGAAAAGGGACTAAGTGAATATTTCAGGGCTTGCAACATGTCTGTCACAGAGCTGGGAACCAGACACGGACGTCCTTCACTCTCATCTTCATCTTCCCATTTCTAAGCTGCATCCCAGCATGCTCAGTCCCTGCAGCCTCGTGCTGAGAAAATCCAAGTTTCCTGAGTCAAGTTCGCTCGCACGTGCCTTGCCTTGAAGTTCATTGGGTAAAGTTAGGAGGGAATTCAGCCTGTTTAAAAACTCAGTCCAGCTGCCAGACAGGAAAACCTGATGAGCGGAAAGTCAGTCAGACGTGGGAAAGGAGGGGGAAAAGGTGTGGTTGTTGTGTGCTGGACAGGGTGTTTGTGCCAAAATCGGTGGATTTACTCTCTTTCAGGAGTACACACGTGGCAGGGCACATGTGTGTGCTGATGGGTGAGCTTGGATGGGTAATAAGAATAAATCTGCTCTGCTTTTGAGAGGCTGGGACGAAAACATGGTGTAATAGCGATGTGTATAATTTTATACGGTGAGACAATTATTTACTGTGCTGTTTCGGCCATCAGCGCAGCAGCTAGAGGCTGTTAAGATAATTTAATGGAGGTTTGTGGTTATAAATACATTTCCATCGTGACTAAGGATTCTAATAGAAATTATATTCAGCCGAGGGGGTTTTAGTATTTTTTTTTTTTTTATTGCATACTCCCCAGTGTTTCTGTTTTGACTTATTAATCTTAAGGAATAAGCTGAGGGATGGCTATGAAATGTTTTTTAACGTATAAAATAGAAGTTGTAAAAGGAAAAAAAAAAACCAACACTGGATGTTGCAATTAATTTAGTGTAATCTAGTTGTTCAGCAGGGGGGCTCTGGGGTGTCCTGCTCTTGGCTGCTGACTCTACAGACATGTTGGATAATGTGCAAAGCTATTCTAATGCAATTCTTTGTCATATACATGTTTTTCATTTGGAAGTGTTTTGCGTAAAAGGGAAAATAGTTGTCTCCATCCATCTTGGCTCCACACAGGATAAATTGTGCAGAATTAAGAACTGTTTTTTGACATTTAAACACAATTGCATCCAAATGTCAAGGTGCCCACATATCAGCGCAGGACCTCAACAACCCCCAGGACATTAGCCACGGATTTCCAGCCATATCCTGCATCCATAGAAAACCCCTCTTCCACCACTGGAAACAAAGAGTGTGAGAGATGTGATCTGCTGTGGGAATGCCTCAGCTCTCCTACTCTGCTGTCTTAATCTGAATAATAACAACAAAAAGTTTGAAGGCTTAGTTTGGAATTGGATAGCTTTCCAAAAATAGGCTGTCCCTGAAGATATCTCCTACTTCCTGCTGGACTGGAAAAGCTGTGCTGACAGCCTATGCACTTGGATATTTAGGCATCTTCTGGAGCCTAAGGCATGAAGGAATGCAAAATAATAGAGGAAATCAGTCAAACCTGTTAAATTTCGGAATAGCATTTGGTTTGTGGTTCAGAAAGTGTTCTCCCCCACCCTCCTCCTGCATAAAAAGGCACTTGAGCCAAAGCCCAATATTTACAAATACTTTTGAGATCTTCCAGGTGCTGGAGCTTAAAAGTATTTGAGATCTTCCAGGCTAGACCCTCTTTCTCTAAATAACAGATCTTCGCTTGAATGCTTCTGAAAATTGTGGACCCCAAACAGGTCCCTGCGCATGCAGAGCTCTGTTGGCTCCAGCTCTGTCTTCATGTGCTCTGGAGTGGGTGAAGGAGTTACATTAAAAAAATCCTCTAGAACAATAAACTTCTGTTATTTCGTTACATTGAAAGGCTCCTGAAAGTCTCAGGGAATAGCTGGTACCATCTGGTGTATCTTAGGAGTTCATCAGGAGCTTGTATCACCAGGAGCTTCATGTCCAGTCGCCTTTGGGACGATGGGCTGAGCATGGAGGTGGCAGGCGCAGAGGTTTCCTTGCCACAGCCCTCTGCAGGCTGCGTGTTTTGGTACCCTCATCTGTCTGTTTTATTTTAGTCTTCCTTTCTCCTTTTCATGTAATGTGTAGCCTTTAGGAGGTTTGTCAGCAAGAGCCCACTTTTCCCAGCACATGACTTGTATTTTGCTCACTGAGCACCTGGTTTTATGGCACTGAGTGGAGCTGCCTCTGTAAGTCCATCTTAAGATCACTAGGATGAGCACAGAAAGGCTGACATGGCCATCCTCATGCTGCAGAGCATCCCAGAAACCCAGCCTCAACCTCTGCCTGGACACAGCCATGCCATGTGGAGCAAATCCCATTCCAAGCAGGACTCCACAAAACCAAGACTAAAATTTTAAAAAGCAGTGTTATTAACCTGACTAAACATGTGGTGAGCCTGTGCTTAGGAAGCTGGGGAAAAAAAAAAAATCTACATTTCCAAACTTGTTGATTAGGAATTTTAGTGTAAAACTCTTTCCCCCATCCTCCTGCTTATGAAGTTTCCACAGGGATTGTTGGGATGATGCAAGCAGCTGGTATTTCACCCCTCTGTCTCCCCAGCCACACCAGCACCAGCTCTAAAAGCCGTGTCAGGAACAAAAGTTTAGAAACACAGTCTCAACCTTTCCCAGCTTGTTTTCCCCATCTGTTTTTAACAGCATGTTCTTGCCACTTGGACCTTTCTGGGCTCAATCTTGTGATCCCTGATGTAGTATGACATTTCCAGTTTATAAGGAATGCTTTTGTTTATTTGCTGGGTGGGGTTTTTTTTCTTTATTTCTTTCTGCCATTTTTTTCCTTTTCCCTAGGTGGTGTGGAGGCTTTCTCCCTCGGCTGCTAATGCAAATGTCCCCTCCCATGCCGGGAGGTGCCACCCACACCCGTCCTCTCTGAAATCAGGACAGTTATCTCAGCAGTTTCAAGTACTTTGAGTGGTTTGGGGGCTGTTATTAAACAAAAAGGAAGGCTGTTTATATTTTTATATTTTTATATTTTTCTGTCCTTTTCTACCATTTCATAATAAAAAGCCAGGTCCTAGAGCACTGAAGCAAATGAGGTTTTAAAATTCAGTTGTTTTTAAACTTGCTTAAGGAAGAGCAGCAAGAAGGGCCTCAGGGCTGGAGTTTGCTGGTGGCATATTCAGTTTAAACAGCCTGTCTTTGCTTTTCTTAGTAGATTGAGTTTATTGCCTGTTGCGTGCAAGTGTGCATTTGCTTCTAAGCTGAAAATGGCTTAACCAGCCTTCATGTTACTCCATCTTTCCATTTTGCATAAAATTCACCACACTTCCCTCCAGTGCTGGACAAATATCGTCAACAGATGAGTATCAGTGCCAGGGCAATATTGGGATTGTGGTCCAGCTCTGCCCATAGTGTGCTGCTCTCCATAACCTGTGTGTCCTCAATAATTTCCTTTGCTTTTGAAATAAATCAAGCGATAACTTTTCGAAACCAGTTCTCAGCTCCTGGCTGACATAAATCCCACTGCCAAACTTCAGAAATGCTTAATTGTTGTTTCCAAATACTTTCAGCTATTCTGTAGCAGCCAGTGAAGCAAGTGGTAGTGTGAGAAGTTGCAAGTCTGAGTGGTGTTGCATGGGGGTGCAACATCAATCTAAAAAGTGTATTTTAAATGGGCAGGTAAGTCCTGTGAGCATCCATGGAATTGATGGAGCTCATGGACAGGGTTTATGGTGGCGTGGGCTCTCAGGGACCTCGTTGGAGCTGCCAACTGCATCATGAGGAGCAGGTACTCCAAGCAATTTTCTTGGCCTGGGGATACCATGGAGGATAGATTGTGCATCTCCATCATGCTTATATTTACTAAACTGAAACAAATCACAACTGTCAGGAGAATAAATCTAGCAAGTGCCACATGGCTGCAACAAGCTGAGAGAGGAGGTGAGGCTGGTTTCGTTTGGGTCAGTTCAGCCCACACCTCAGCAAAGCTTCAGGTCCAAATCTTTAATTGCTGTGATTTGTGAATGATCCTTTGATCAGCTGAAGGTGGTGGTCTTGTGGTCCTTTACAGACACAACTTACAGTTACAATCATCTGTAGTAAATCTTGTTCTTTGCCATGAGGATCAGAATTTGGGTCTGTAACCATAAAGGTTTGCAGCCAAAAACCATTTATGTAGTGAAAAGTACCCCAAAAAGTTCAGAAAGTCATGTTTGCATAGGGAAGACTATCCAAAAAGCTCAGAAAGTCCTGGGGAGCTCAGAACTGCTGTGTCTGCTTTTTAATTTTTTAAACATTGGCCTTCCCAGGAAAGCAGAGATGCCTCCAGAGACGCCACAACTCTGATTGCTTCCAGTCAAGCAGCAGTGGCATCTTTCTGTCCAGTGAATCTGGTTTCTGCATCAGCTTTCCCAGAGACCAGCCTTCATGTTATCTGTGTTTTCACTCTGTGTAGAAATCACCGCACTTACCTCCAGTGTTGGAGTATCATTAACAGAGGAGTACCGATGTCAGAGCAATACTTCATGGTATCATAGAATCACAGAGTGGTTTGAGTTGGAAGGAACATTAAACATCTGGTTCCAACTCCCTGCTGTGGCCAGAGACACCTTCCACTGCACCAGGTTGCTCAGAGCCCCATGCAGCCTTGCCTTGAATGCTGGCTCTAAGGCCAAATGAGCTTCTCACCATCTTCCCCCAAGTGAACTGGGGACTGCCTGCTCCCAGGGATTCCTTGGGACATGCTTTGGGCAGCATCAATCCAAGGATGCTCCCAAAGACCTCACCTCCTCCTGTGCAATCTAAGATTTGCTGGTTCACAGCATTAAACAAAATTGAGGTGAACTTCATTTTCCTGTTGCATTAATGAGGCTTGTTTAATGACAGACACCATAAAAATAAAAGGAACCAGCTGTAGAAGGACTGATTGAAAGTGCAGATGCTTTGGAGCAATGTCAGGGTGACAATCTGCACATGGCAGCTAGTCCTCAGCTGTGTGCCTTGTCCAGCTTCAGGACTGAGGGAGACAGAGGATGAAACAGCAGGCAGTACCAGTCTGCTTGGATGGATTCAAACAACTTGTTGTGGCACGCTGAATTAGTCTTTATGGGTTTATTTTTAAGAGTGGGGAAGGCCTTGCCTGCTGAAAGTAAAACTGATCGATTTGAGCTTGGAGTCCTCATCTGGCTTGAAATGGCTCCATGGTGCACATGTGTTGCAGAGTCTTTGACCAGCACCATTCCCAGGCACTTGGGGAGGGAGCCATGGGGAAAAGAGAACAGGGCAGATGGTGCTGAGCCTGACAAGAATTTGGCCTCTGGGGATGAAGGGGTTTCAAGCCTGCTGAGGACCCTCTTTCTTCCTGCAGCAGGATATTGAAAATAATAGGTGTTTTTTATCCTTGTGGCCAATTTATGAACCAGCTTCTTCCAATGTCCCTGTTTTCCTAGGGGAAGTGGCTGCTAATTTTTTCTTCACTTGTTAGTCTTGCTGTGTGCTTCCCTGCTGGAGGATTCTGAAGAAGGTTTTCAATATTCATACACTTAACTAGGTTGTGAAAAAGGGGCCATTAGTTCCTCCAGTTTGATCTCAGATCATTAACTCCATGTTACTGCTTTCCTTTGCCGTCTTTTATTCTCCTTGTCCTTCCTAAGTGTTGTTTGTTTTTTATTGCTCTGTGTATCCTTTCAGCAATAGTGCTAGCATAGTTTTTATTATTAATTGGCATATGTGCAACAAATGTCATGCAAGGATCACAGAAGCCATTGCCTTGGAAAAACTGGTGTATTTATCCCACGTGGGGAATCAGAGGCACCAAAGAAACCAGATGGGTATCAGCGGGAAGCATGCCCCAACAGAGCTGCCCATGATTTCTTCCTAAGAGGCAATTTGGACCTTGCAATTATTGACACATGCTTACTTTGAACTACTTCAACTGTGCCCTGGAAACCAGGTACTAGCCAGGTCTTTATTCCAGCAAACCTGACACCTTTCCTGCCACCTTCAATCTTGCAACCCTCCCCATTATGCTACCCAAAACCCCCCAGCCTGCTGTGGGCTGGAGCAGTGCTGCAAGGCATAAAAGGGAAAAATAATAGTAATAATAGGTGAGACCTGTTCTGGAGATGATAATGATAATAATTTTCTCAAGGTGTCATTTCAAAGCTGCCTATCTAGGTTTAAAAGCAAGGCAGGCAGAAGGACTGATGCTGGGGCTTTATGCAGACTTGAGAGTAAAAGTAAAGCCAAGAGGACAAAAAGGAAGGCTGAAATCCCACTTTATTATAATATTTTCATCACACTGAGCTGTCTCTCAGTCTTGATGGGGGACAATAGGCACTTGTTCCCTGTCAACGTCTCACAGCCGACAGCCTGTGCTGCAGAGAGGACTGGGAAGGGGCTCCCGGGGCTTTGCCCATGGCCATGAACCCCCGGGACTCAGCTCAGCCTGGCCACCTGCCCGCGTCCCAGCGCGCCAGGGGAGTTTATTTTTCCAGCGCTCCCACTCAGAAACGTTTGGCGAAAGGAAAAATTGTGGAGGAGGTTTAGCTCAAGTGAGCACAAAAACATGTGTCCGTGTAGTATATTGCTTGCTGAGTGGTGGTTCGGGATTTTTTTTTTTTTCCTTTCTTTTTTTTAAGCATAACTGAGAGCTTGAGAATCATATGAGGAGAGTGGGGGTGATGCATTTCAGATGGACACGGGGCTGAGTAAATACAAGAAAGGGAAATCTTTCCTACCTGATTCAAGTTCTCATCCTACTTTGGGTGAATGAGTGCAAAGATGGCTAAGTCTTAGGGAGACTTGCAAATCCTCACGTAAAACCCCTATCTTAAGCTACCGTTGTCACCAGCATGACAATCCATCCTCTCTTTTCATGACCCCCTGAAATCCCTGCATGAGGAAATGGGCTACAGTATCACACTGAGTCCTCTTTTCCTACCACATGACCTGGTTACTGTAGAGGAAAAAGGGACAAGGTGCAAGAAAAGTTGGCTCCTGGACTTTAAAACTGGGGAGCAAAAAGCTGTCCCCCTCATCCCATCCCCAATTTATTCTTGCACACAGGCTCCTCTCTCCTGCACTCTGCAAACGAAACATTGCTTCATCCAGAGATGAAATGCTGAGCAAACAAGTCACAGGTCAAAGTCTCCCACTCCTTCCCCTGCCACGTTCCCATCTGCACATTTTTGTGCACCATCCCCACTGCCTTTTCCCATGCCCTTTGGTGGGAGCAGGGTGGGTATGCTGGCTGTCAGCACAGCGAATGCGACTCTGCAGATGTGAGCTGCCTTTGGCAGGCGAAAGGGAAGGGAGTTGTTTGGGGAGCAGTTTGGAAGTCTGGGCAGATCGTTTCCACCCTTCATCGTGAACTGAGATCGGCAGAATTGTTCTTGAAGGGAAAGCAATGGTACAGCACGTTCTGGTGAAGCTGTTTGCAGGCACTGAAGTCCAAATCAAATCTGTGCTAAACCTTTCCTTGGGTTTGTGCAGGAGCAATGGGGTGAGAAATAAATCCCCTCTCATCCCATGGGGATGTGTACAAGGAGTAATGCATGTGGATTTGTCTACCCTGGGATGGTACATCCCAAGGAGGAGCTGTGAAGCTTGGCTGGTAGCAAGATGGGGGATGTAAAAACATTAGATGAAACTCCCAAGCATGCTGAGACAGCTGCTAGGAAGGAGGACTGTAGGGCAAAAGAGGGAACCACAGGATTTAGCAATTTTGAAGAAAAATGGAGTATTATGAGTGCCTTGGTGTGGGGCAGAGTGTTTGCAAAGTGGAAGGTGATTGCCTTCTGGCTTTATTTTTTTCACTGTAACATGGAGACCATTCAGTGATCAAACCACCTTGTGAGGTTAAACTCATACCAGGAGCCTGGAGGGTTCCTGCTTATATCTCCAGAAGGTGTGGTGGACCTGAGTGAGGTTAGCCTCAGGGTACTGCTCCAGAAGGCAGTGATGCAGAGCCACTGTTCCATCTGCTAGTCGCTGACATCTGTACTGCCTTGGCCAAAAAATCTGTGACCCAGGTAAAGACGGAGACAAGGGTTTGCAAGCTGGCATATTGCACTGAGTTTCAAGCACCTGCTGTAGCCAGCTGAATTCTCCTTGGGCTCTTTCTCTAGACAGTTATTTTGTTTTCTGGCTGGGAGCTGATACAAAGACACTAAATGAGAATTTAATAGTGAACTGACTCATCTCGTCTTGATCATGCTACAGGAATGCAACTCACATCTCCCGTCTGGGCAGCTCTGTCCACCAGACTGCTGTGATACCCACAGTGGGAGAGGAGAGCTGGGGCCTTTATGTGCATGACCCATGCCCAGAATAGGGCATCCCATGAGCTGGTTTATAGCTACTCCAGCTGGTTGTGTCCTGGGAACATTGCAATTTCTCTTATTCCTTCTGTGGAACTGACCTGAGGTGGTTGGGTTACCCTGGGGTGAAAAATGATGATCTCACATGAATCCATGGTCCGCAGGAGTTCAGGAGGGAAGCAGTGGGAGTACTGGAGAGAGGACCAGTTTACCTCTTTCCCCATTCAGGTTGGTAAGCTGTGATTTTGTCCATTAGGGAATAATTTTGCCTCAGTGTCTGCTTCTCCTCACATCTGTGTTCTACAGGATGGGAGAGGATGCATGCAGGACATACCATGTTTAATCTCACACTGTACTGGATCCTGAACACTACCATGATATTCCATAAAATAGTACAGGGACTGACAAATTAAAAGATCTGGCTGGGTGCCCCCTGGGTGCCTCCCATCCATGTAGAGTGTCAATGTGGTTCCTGCACTGAAGATTTGTCCCCTCCAGGCGGTAGACTTCTGTGCTGGTATGCTGGGCTCAGGGATACAGAAGCAAGAGTGCCAAGTCTTTTGTAAACTAATTATTTGGTTTTATAGTGTGATTATATTTTGTTTTAATCCTCTCCGTTGTTTTTGATGGTGCTGAGAAGAACCATCTGTGAAGGACCTTCCCAGAAAGCATCGTTAGATGTGTAACTTGGTCCTTGGGTTTTAAGTGTCAGGGAAACTCCATCTCCTAGAGTACAAAGCCCATCTTGGGTAAAAGGGACTAACTTGAACATTAGCATGAAAATCTAACAGGACATGGTCCAGTCCAATCTCAGTGGCTGCAAGATGTCATGTTGGACTATAACGGGTTTAGACTGATTTTCAAATAGATATGGATGGATGGATGGATGGATGGATGGATGGATGGATGGATGGATGGATGGATGGATGGATGGATGGATGGACGGACGGACGGATGGACGGAAAATACAGCAGAAGATGGGCATCCAACTCCGTTATGCTCATCTAGAAAATCATGCAGGAACAACAAATTATCTCTGGCAGCTTCCTGCCAGTGAGGTCCTTATCAGCTACTCATCCATTGGCTCAGCCTCATCTCCTTTCCTGGGCATCCAGAGACTGTGTATCCCCAAGAACTGCTGGGATTTTTTGTCACAAAGTCTGAAAGCTGGGCATGTTTTACATCAAGTGCTAATGGTGTAAAATCTTGAATAGAGCTGTCAACACAAGCTGCTGAACTATCTCGGCAGAGGAGGAGAAAGGGACTTTGACTTCTCATATCCCTGCCTTGACACTTCCGAGTTTTCCTGCACGGCTCAGTCAAACCAGTTCTTTTCCCAAGAGCACACATAGTGGAAATCTGACAATTTGGCTTCTTCCTGCAGTTTTTGTTGCTTCATTGGGTCCAAACTGTTGACTCAGCAGTCTTTCCTCACATGATTGCCTTGAAATAGTTTCCCCCAGGCAGATGGTGTGATGACTGGACAGCCTCATTGACACAACTTATCTTTGAGAAGCTGCCGTAGTGGCTGCTTCCTCCGTGGTGATTCTGCTCCTCTACAAGGTTTTTAACTTCTCCTAAAAGCATCTAGGGGAAAACCTTCTTCAGCAGTGTTTTTGCCTGAAAGAGGGCAGCTCTTGTGAGTGACTTGGAGACACAGCTGACACTTTGTGTGCTGCATGTCATCTGGGTCTTGAAAACATTTTTGAAGTCTTGGATAAAAGGTTGCTCTTCCTGAAGCATCCCTCCTTCTTCCCATTGGACACAGTGCCAGCAGAAACCCTGACACTGAGCATGAGCTCATGCACCACCTCTTATGATATTGTTAAAACCTTTCTCATTTAGACTTCTCATGCCTTTTAGGGTTCCTTTTGTGAAACAAACCCAAGGTTTTCCTGCCAGAACCCAGGATGGTGGTCTAGAGGAGCAGGGAGAAGCGATTGCTGCTGATGTGGGATCACCCTGCAGCCCTTTGCTTGCAGCTTTCTCAGTGCTCCGGCCCATCTCTGAAAGCTCCACACAGCCCGGGTGCCAGGTAGCATCACTGTCTAAGAATGAGAAGTAATTTAGTTCCTAAGCAACCTCTCGCCTGGCCTCTTGCTAAAGAGTGACTTAGCATTTTCCGAAGGAAAAATGAGACTGTGGATAGGGATGTGTCGAGGCAGGTTCTTCTGATGTGCTTAACCCTCCAGATGCTGGATTAATGAGCATCCCTTGAGTGTTGGCGAGCTGGGTCACTGCCAGTGGGGTCAGGGTGCTGTGGGAAGCCAAGTTCAACCTTTCTGGGGTGAGCTTGAGTAAGGATTGAAATCTGTAGCTGCTAGGAGTGCTTCTAGGGTTGTGAGGACTGCCATTTGTTGTCACTGCTTCCGCTTTCCTCCTGACCTTAAGATATTTTGCTGTCTGTCAGTTTATTTCATTGTCCCTCCCACCCATTCGAAAACCCAGTAAAGAAAATGTCCTTCTATGAAGTGTTTCTGCTGTGGTAACTATAGGTTTTGTTTCAAGTCCAGCAGTGCTTGAAAAATGAATGAGCAGGTCACATTCCTGTCCTAAGCATCTCTGTCTGTCTGAGATATATTCCTACCACCTCCTTCAGAGTTGTACCTCAGTAAATAAAGATCTTTACTGTTTTTATCCTTCTCACATCCCTGTAAGGCAAAGCTTCAGGTAAACCATGATTATCCCAGGTTATTATTACGGAGAAGCCAGAGCCAAAGCATCAGGCTGAATTTGTACCTTCAGGATACTTAGCTTTCACAAGGGACATGCTGACTCCTGACCTGCTGTTTTCATTTGGTTCCTCCCAAACCTGACCTGTTGAGGGTCTCAACTCCTCTCTTGAGCTGTGAGGTTGGAGGGTGTTGAGCTTTGAGATGCAACTGTACAGAAGGGACAAGCAGCTTGGAAGGAAGATGTAGAATGTGAGAGAGAGGGAATCATCCGCCGGGGCCCAGAATCACTGAGACTGGAAGGGACCTCTGGAAATCATCTCATTCAACCCCCTTTCCGAAAGGGGGGGTCACCAAATGCAGATTGCTTAGGATATTGAGTATCTCCTGGGGTGAAGACTCCACAACCTCTTTGAGCAGCCTGCCCTAGTGTTTGACCATCCTCACAGATTAAAACAAAGATGATCCTTATGTTTAAATGGTATTTCCTGGTGGTGTTTTAAATTTGTGTCTTGCCCAAGTGAGATCCACCTCCCTGTGCAGTTACCTAACACAAACTTCACCAGTTTGTGTATGAAGACCTTACAGGAGATGCTTTAAAAGAAAGCATTATTAACATCCCAATAAGAAGCAACCCCTGTTCTGACAGAGCCAGTCATCTCCCCATAGAGGGCTATCATGTTGGTCAAGGGTGATGTAGGGGTCTTACTGCAGAATCACATGGGGTCAGAGGGGATTGTAGAAGGTCGAGATATGACTTAGTGATAACTGCAACAGATATTTCAGTTTTCTTGGAACATTTCAGCCCTGATAACGCAATTAAATTAAATGCTGTCATAACATCTAGCAGCAGGGGAGATGTTGCAGGGCAGGCACGGGGCTTCTTTGTGGAGCTCAGCAACACATAGGAGTTTGTCGTTCAGGATTTGCCCCCGTGGCTGCCCCTGTAATGGGTGTACTGATGCCAGTGTGTCTCTCCTGAGCCGCTCACATCCTTGTCTATGCCGGGGAAATGGGTCTTCTCTCTCCATGCTGCTATACATTAAGCCACACGTCCCCTCTGTTTTCTCTGAAATACAACATGCAACTCAGTTGATACATGCAGTGAGAAGCAATTAATTTTTTTTCTTTATTTTCCCCTACTTGCATCAGCTTTTCTGAGCTCAGAGAAATAAGAGCGACAGCTCAGTATGCTGGTGAAGCCAACAGCCAAGAAGGGGCTTTGCCTGAGGAGCAGTTCTGCCAAGTAGAGTAGCACTTTCTAGCACAGCTGATGGAAGCCGAAGAAGACACGAGTGTGTCCTCACACTACACAAGAGCCTTGACAGCTCTTGAGGATCAGGTTGAAGCCAGTAAGAGCCAATGGCAGATTTGGGAGTAGGACCCAAGCACAACCCAGTGATTGTGGATGACCCACTTCGCTGCAGCAACTTGTCTGTATATACTAGGAAAGAAACACTATTAATTTTTATGCCCCTTTATTTAAAAAAAATAAAATGGTCTGGCAGAGTCAGTATGCAAGGAATGGGCAGGCACACTGCCGTGTTTGTTGGAATGGCTGACAGATTAAATTAAGGTTTAAAAAAAATTTAAATTAGGGAGGGAGAAAGAGAACAAGTGTTCTCTATGGGCAGAGTTCATTCGCAAGTCACTCATTTCTCTTACTCCTCAGGGAGTGATATGAGACAATTAGCTAATTGGTTTGGGGAGGTGACCTGTCAGTGACTCAAGGAGGAAAAGTCTCCTGTGCTATTTGACATAAAGAATATATTTTCAGCCCGTTGTGACAGCTGCAAGCACCCCCCATTAAAATCAAGGATGTAATGGCTGTAATAACGGCAGGCTTGGAATCCATCACAGCAAGGGAAAAGCAATGAAAAACCTGATAACACGCACTAAATTGCAGCCAGAGCTGATATGTTATGTTGTCAGGTTTGAAATATTTCTAAATTATCTTGTCATTAGCACTGTGTAAGCACCCAAAGCCTTTCTGAGGTTGAAATGTGTCCCCAATTACCTTTGTAATTCCTTTAGTTCAGCAGCTGGTCTGCCTTCAGAGCCAGCTACCTGCATGTCTTAGTGATGGAGCCAGTGATTGTGTGTGAAGTTGGGAGGACTTGAAATCTGAGATTTTAGCCCAAGCGTTTGGAAAGAAGGTTGCTCAATTTGCTAAGAGGTTGTGGACTTCTGACATTTTTCTCAGAACTTGTTCTCAGAGTCGAAGGAATGGCTTATTGTGTTGGGAGGCATTTGGGGTAGGACCTGGACTGAGATCTTTGAAATACTCCCTTCAACCTTCTGCCCTTAATTTTGTGTGTTTTGGCAAAAGCAGTGGGCTGGGTGAGATCAGCAGTCGAGGGGATGTGCAGGCACTGCTGATTTTTTGCCTGATTTTGAGGGCATGAAAAGGTTTAGCCAAGAAGGCAGCATTGCCCTCATGCCCTCAGACCCATGCCTGCGCATCTCCTCAACTGCTGATTTCACCAATGTAGCAAAACCCAAAATACTGAAGTGAGCATGTTACAGAGAGACAGCAGTCATGAGATAATAAGATGAAGAAAAGCAGGAAGTCTCCTTCAGTCCAAATGATGTAATTTTTCCACAAACAGAATTTCATTTATGCAAATGTTCCAAAGACAAAAAAGAATAAGAAAAGCAGAAATGCAAGTAGGGCAACTGCAGCTTTTAGCTGTCAGTGGTTGGAAGGAGTAGCGGGTCCCAAACGGGTGCAAGGAGGTACCTGGCTTTCCTTAGGGAAGTGATTGGTCCTTTCTGAATATCAGATGCCTGAAAATTATTACTATTATTATTATTATCATTATTAAGGTTTTGGAAATTCTAGCAAAGCGAGTTTCCATCCCTTCTCACAGTCCAACCATTCACTCTTACTTCTGTGTGCTGTGCTCCATGCTCACATGAGATTGGTACATTTGTGCAAGAGGAATGGCTTTGGCTCATGTTGGTGGGTCTGAGTTTCCCTGCTGACAGTGACAAGGATCATCCCTGAGGATGGGTTCAGCAGAAACTGGAAATACAGGGAATAAGCACACCACATCTGGGAGGTTTCTGGCACAACTGAAGACATCCTCCCCATCCCTGCTCCTCAAATCCCTATGGGAAAACATGCTGCTGGGCCTCCTGCATGAATGAGCAGGGCTTGGTGGGGGATCCAGAAGCGCTGGGTCAGTCCAACACCTGTTTGGCTTGATGAGTTTAGGCCAACAGTGTTTATGTGATGAATTGGGAAGGGTGATGTTTTCCATCTCAGTGGTGTGTCTGTGTTGATGTCAGATGGTTTCACTGCAGCACAAACAGGAGACGGTTGCTATTTTAATCATTGCTACACAAGACTTTCTCGTAAAGGTCATAAAATTAAAATAAACCTTGATGGACTGACCCATCATTAGTGGTAAAACCAGCTATGCACCACTCAGGCATGTCCCACAGTAGGGCAACAGGACATAGGCATGGTTTACTCACAAAAAAACCCCTCGACATTTTTCAAATCCATTTACTTTTTATTTGTGTTGCAGAAAATGTCTAAAATACCTAGTTTACTTCCTTTTTCGTGAAGTATCAAACCTTGTTGAAGTGTATGGACAGCTCGTGTTTACCCCCCTGACTCCCTGGTTTTCATCCCTGAAGATTACGAGAGAGAAAGAGTGGCAGAACTGCACCGTGCTGGATCTCACAGGTCTGGATTCATGTTGAGAGGGAAATAAGGGCAAATGAAATAATTATAATCACATCAAGCAATTAAATGGGGGGGGGTTTATCAGCATCCAAAAGAGCTTATTGCTCAGCCACCACTTTATCTCTTCACGCAAGCAGTGTTGGAGGCTGTGACTTGAATACCAAAAGGGTGAAGCTCTGATTTAGCTAATGACTTCATGCAATGTTTCGGGTTGAAGTTCCCAAATCCCTAAATTTTCTTAAAGGCTGATTTTCTTAAAAGTTTTGTCTTCAAACCATGAAGCCAGGTACCTTGTCTGGTACCTAGGCCTGGAAGAGAAGCTTGTCTGGAGGAGCTGCGCATCAGGAATTATGCATTAATCCAGATGAAGGGCTGAGATCTCAATTGTAATAACAGACTGAGGTGGGAAATTCTGGATAAATAATTTTTTGGGGTCAGAAAAATTTAAAATTTTGCTTTTCATTACTCAAGAGGAAAATTTGGTGGAAGCAGAGAATAACAACTACTTTCTAGCCAGACCTGAGCACCATCTCCCTGGATTCAGGGCATTCCAGGTATGGAGAACTCCCCATAGGGATCCCACCCAATTTTATTGATCTCTGTAGTTAGTAGGGGACCCTCTGCCTGATTTTGGCAAGGGTAGGATGGAGTTTTTACATTTGTCTTTGGCTGTTTCCCTGGGGCTGCCTCTCATCTGCACCAAAGGGACTGGCATTGGTCCCGGCTGTTTGCTGGGAGGTATTTACTGAAACCTCTGCATCAGGAGGTTTCTATACATACCTTACTCTGGGCTCCCTGCAAACATCCTGCCGGGAAGAGGAAACATTTCCTTTGCCCCAGGATAACCTGCCTTCCTATAGAAAGAGAATTGATGTTTCCGGATGGAGCATATGGATGTGGAAGAGGAGCCTGCACGAGCTCCTGCTGTGCCTCAAGGGTCAGTTCTAGCACTGGCCAGAGTCATGGGATAGCTTCACATGTTGAATGGCATTTGGAGTAGGACTTACATGAGGATGCTCCCTGGAGCAGTTTTCCAGGTGCCAGAAGTTCAGGGCATTTGATTCCTCCCATGCAGCAGCTGTGGGTGCAATTGGAGGTCCATGCTGGCATCCAAGGATTGGAGCTGGATGCAGAGTGAAAGCTGCTGAGTGTCATGCCCTAAAAACAAATACTAAAAAACAGGGAAAATGGAAAGAAAGAAATGAGGCAGAGAGGAAGACTCCAGGAAATGAGGTGATTTTTTGTTGTTTTGTGCTCTTTTTTTTTGCTAAAACATCCAATAAAGGATTTCCTGCTGCATGAAATCGACAACACAGGAGGGGAAGCTCTTCCTAAATATAACAAGAGCTGTCTGGCCTCACTAGACAGCTGCTCCACACGGACCTGCAGGTTTGATAGGGGGATGGATCAGCCAGTTCCCAAGGGCACATCCACTGCAGCCCTCTCCTTATCACTCAACAACAATTGAAACAAAGCAGAAGTGGCTCTTCCTCTCCCCTCCTTTCCCCCAGTGCCAAAATTATCTGAAGTCTCTCATGGGAGGCAATGGGGATGGATCTGAAGTCTCTCATGGGAGGCAATGGGGATGGAGGGAAGGAGGCATTGGCAAAAGGGAAGATCTGGGAGAAACCCTCGGTCACTCACACATGCGTGGCTAGAGGTGCGAAATAAAGAGGATGAGGCGGGCTGCCTCACAGAGTCTGAGGGTGTTGTGTATCTGAGAGCAGGATGTGATTCCACAGGCACCAGTGCTGTGAAACTGGATCGGCAGTAGGGCAGCACCTCGGGGAAGGCAACCAGCAGGTGAAATAGTGTCACAAGTGGGATTTTGACAGTGTTGACACTCTAGCATGGGCAAGTGGGAGTATGTGGCAGCACCTGGCTACCTGCTTGTCTTACTGCTGCTGCAGTCCATCAATAGAAAGGGGATCAAGGTGAGATCTGGGTGCAGAGGTCAAGAATTGAGTTTTTCTTCATGTCTCGCCCTGCCATGACTGGTGCTCATCCGAAAGGGCATTTCTTATAACCAACCTCTTCATGTCCTCAGAGAGCTGGCAGATAAGCAACATAAAAAGCAAAATAACAGCAGGCAAAGAGCTGAGGATGATTCCCAGCTTCATCTGCTGCAGTAGGCATTTCAAGTAGTAATAATGATAAAGATTTTGCTGTTAAGCTTCTAAAATACTCATGACAAAGGAGAAAAACAAGAGGAGAAGAAAATAACTTGTTCATCATTCCTGGTGGGATTGCGTGGCACCCATACCAGAGACGTCACCACATTTTGATACGTCACTGACAGCTTTCTAGGGGCACCGCTCCATTGCTGCAGCTCAGCCCCATCTCTGAAGATTGTGGGTTTAATTTCCAAAATGCCACTTTTGTGAAAACTTCTGTTGCTATCTCCTGGTTTGGTACAGAACCAGCCTTTGGATTGTTCTGGCTCAACACGGCAGCCAAAAGGCTCCCAGAGGAAGCCAATGCTTTTATGGAAGAGGAGATTATCCACTTTTTAATGACATTAAAATATGGACAAAAAGCTTTGGGGGCATTGTTATCTGATCCGTTTCTCCACATCAGCCACAGCTGCAGTTAGGGCATTGTTAAGCCCTGCATGCTGTACGTGTCCTGTGCTGCCTGGATTAGGATGCTGTTCCCACAACCAAGCAATTTCAAAGTTTTAGGGATTTCCACACCTTTCCCTGGGATGTGATACCAGCCACACTTTGGGGATAAAGAAGCTGGAGGACCTTTGGCCATGTCTCAGGCTAGTAGATCCCAGGTGGTCCTTGGGGAGACACGTCAAGCGTTGGGTGTTCAGCATCCCCAGGCCTAAACCTCCCAGATCTGAGCACATTTTCAGATCTTCCTCTGGAAAACCAAGGGAATTTACCCAGTTGGCAGATGGGAGATTGCTGCTGTCAAGCCACAGCTTTCTTGTATTCAGCACTTATGGCTGAGTCAAGTTGTGGGGAAGTTGTGGTGCATGGAGGAATGCCAGAGGGCTGCACCTTTTGATGACTGTTGGTAGTTCTTGCAACCTCTCTCTGATGTAAATCCAGGAGAGCTTACAACCAGTGGAGGTTGTCGGTATGTTAACCTGGGTGTCTGAGATGAGGATCCAGCCCATAATCTGTATTTCTGCTGAAGTGGTGGTTTGGGCCAGGCTGAAGCAGGTTTGGCTGTTGAAATCACACCTTATTCTGTATAAAACCTACATTTCTTCCTGCTGTTTCAACCCCTTCATTAGGCCATTGCTGTCCTGTTGCCCCTCCCCTTCCCCACCCCAGGACCCAGAGCTCCCTGAGAGTAGTCACATCCTCCTAGCTTCACTTTACACTTCTTTAGTTAAATGATTCCTTTCCTGAAAAAGGCAAAAAAAAAGAAAATAAATTTCCTTAAATTTCTTCAAATTACGTAAAATATTTGAACATATGAGAGACTGGAACATGCATGGAGTGGTTGCTGGACTTGACCTGAAGCCCATCAGTTCTGGCTCATGTGTGGCATCCCAGACAGGCTTTTCACCCAGCCTTGATCAGCAAAGCCACAAGCATTTTATTCATCCTATGAGGCTGTGCATAAGAAACACAAACAGATCCTTCCTGGGGTGCTGTTCTTATGGTTTCTTCTTGTATGACCTTGGACGGCTCCCGGATGCTCTGCATCGTGCCACATGATGAAGTGATGATTGTAATCATTGGTATTTTCACCTTCTTGCCCAAATAACTTCAGGACGCCCTGGAGGAGCTTCCCAGCTGCTGTAGGAACCTGCCTGGGGAGCACACAGGGGCGCTGAGACATGGCAGAGTGGGAGAAGACAGCTTTGTACGATCAGGGTGATGCTGTGAGAGGTCATAGGAGGTGAACAGGGCAGTTTTTGCAAGAAATAGGTTTGAATGGGGATTGCTGCATGTCAAACACTGGCCATATGTCTTGCTTTGTAGTCCCAAATGGGATTAGTGTCCCATACTAGAACCACTCTGTATTCCTGTGAGCTTACAGATGGCAAATACTCTACCACCACAATGTAAGAATTGCCCCCAAAGCCAGGAACATGGATTCCTGGAGCCACTTGTGGCCACTGGGCCAAGCACAAAGCCATCTTATGCCCCCCAGCACCCCAAAACACATCAGGTTTTAGAGCCAATGCAAGCTGGGGTTTTCTCAGCCAGAGATGGGGTTCAGGGTTGGGTTTTGAAACAGCAGCTCTGGGTTAATGCAGTGATATTCAGCTTTCCCACTGCTGCTTGGGAATACATTGGGAATCCAAGGGGATAGTTAAATCAAGGAAGCAATTTACTGTAGGCCTTTTCCACGCAGCTCTGAGATTGCTGGTGATAAATACAAGAATATCAATATTGCGGAGTGGCCACAGGCTTGGAAGTCAGTGACACAGCAAGCATGAGGCATTGTAATGCCGTGGAGGAGAGGAGGGAGGGATGAGGAGCCAAAGATATGCTGTTTGCAGGTAGCAACATGCTAACGAGCGAGTGTTGGAGTCTCATCAGCTCCTGAGGCAAATCACAGTGTTCAGAGGGATTCAAAGCTCTGTGCCAGCATGGAGGGGGTGGCATCTCTGCAGAGACTTCAGGAGCACAAGTGCCCTGGGCTGCACACCACCACCCTGGTGAACTTGGTGCTACCTCTCTCTTTTAGGAGAGCATCTCTGTGGCACCTTAATTTTGGTAAATTAAGGCAGAAGCAACTGCTGAGAGTTGAAAGCCTGGCTCTAGGCATCCGACAGGTCCGTGCACTGTTGTCATAGCTTCCTTGGAGATGTCCCTCTGTGGCCAGCAGGCAGTCTGCCCGCAGCATGGCAATGAGGTCCTTCCAGCAGTTCTGCCTGTAAGCAAGAGCTAAGAGCCAGGTCTGGAAGGGTGCAATGTGGTGGGGATGTCTAAACTCTCTCTGCTGAGGTAAAAAAATTCTGGTTGAATTCTTCCCAGAGCACTGTGTGAGTAACTGAAAGCTGGGGAAGGCGTTTTAATCTCACCTGTAAGATGCATGTTCATTCCTGATGAATTTAAGGGAGGGAGCAGTGGCACCTTGCCTGCTATGAGCAGATGTGCTTGCCTCTCTTCAGCCCCTTGCCACAAGCTGGGTCCTGTGCTGGCTGTTTACCCCCATTGTTATCCATTCTTCACCCCCAGCACTGTGCAGACAGCCATGGCCTGGGCTAATTCAACACTCTCTTTCCCTAATAAAGCAAGAGGTCAAGACTGGATGGGTAATGCAGAAACTTGCACTTTTGGGGCAATTTGAAATATTCTCCCTCTTGCAGTAAATCCCTGGGATTCCAGATGCCTTTTTTCCCCCATGCAGCTTTCGCTTGTCTTTCTGTAGCTGGATGGAAGAGCTGAAATTGGGAATTATCCCAGGTGGATGCAGCTTCACACAACTGTCCGACACATTGACATCCATCAGCCCATCAGAAACGGGCACTTGAGTGTGCCAGGCAGACCTTAGCAAGTGTCAGTTGCTTCTCCTGATGGAAGACAATACAGGAGGAGGCATTAAGGCAGCCCTCATTCCTGAGCATGAGCAAGGGGAACAGGTCTCTAGCTGGCCAGTGTGAGCCTACCCCTGCTAAAACTCAGACTGGGCTTATCCACCCTTCACCCTTCTTGCCCCATCGTCCTCTTGGCATGTCCAGCGTGATAATAAATTCAGATGCATTAAGTGAAAGAGCTGTGGATTTGCAAAGAAGCTGAATTCAGGTGTTTTACAGGGAGAGCACTGCCATGGACAAGGCTGGGTTTGCAAGCTCACTGCTAGGAGGGATGGAGACATTGCGTTTGCACCCTCATCTCCAGGCATCCCTTGGGAAGCCCAATATCCCACCCTGAGATCCTTTCCGAGGTGGCACATGAAGATAAGTGAAACCTATTTAGTTCTTACAGGCAGGATTTAATCACCTTAAATCATTCTAAGTGGATGGGGAAGCATCCTGTGATCTCTAAGCCAAGCAGGTCACCTTTAATTTCCTTTTCCTTCCATCAGTAATGCTGGTAGATGGGTGTTTGATTTATTAAGCACTGAATAACAGGACTTTCGTGTGTATTGCTGTCAGAGAGATAAATAGACCTCTTTGAAGGCAAGTTTCAGGGAGGTGGCCGTGACTTTTTGAACATATATATCCATAAAGGAACGCAGACCACCCCCTCCTTGGACATCAGCGATCTTTGAGACTGTACACGGCTCCCCCATCGGCCCTGGGCCCTGTAACGTGCTCGGAGAGCTGATCCCCACCGTGCCCTGCTGGGAGGATGATTAATGCCTGCAAAGTGCTTTGAAAACATCAGATTAGTAGGACAGAGCCTCATTATTATATTAGCAATCACCAGATCCTTGGCCTTTTTCACTCCCAGCGCACTTAGAGCCGCATCTAAAAGCCAAATGCTGTTTACTAGCAAACCTCTCTGCATTTGGATACTTTGGGGAGGACTTTTTGTGTTGTTCACAGGTTTATTTTTAATGATGCACCTGTGGTCCAGACTCCTCCAGGGTCCCCACAAACCACTGCCTTGCTTTTCATGCAAACACCGTGCAGATTAAAAATAAAGACCATTGGGTACTCACTGTTATAACTACAGAAACCAAATATTTGCTTCGACTATAAAAGGCAGGAGTGTTTATGAGTCTGAGACAAAAAGGCATTTCTAGCCAAAGTGGAATGTATTTTAGTTCTGCAGGCTATTTATAGATAGGCAGCTACTCTAAATTTGAATCTTCCCTTCCGTAAGCAATTTTTTTGTGCCTACTGGGATATATCCTCATCTGGGGTTTAGCAGCGTCACTATGGGGAGTCAAAACAGTTTGGAGTCACCCTATGAGACATGAGACATGAGACATGGTGACTTGTGTCGGCGGGGGGATTTCTCTGGCAGCTCTGTGAAGCTGCAGAAGTTAGCTTGAAAGATGAATAAGTATTTCCTTTGACTGTAAATTAAACATTTTGATTTGGAGCTATTGTTTTAACCCTTCCAATTTGAAAGTAAGTGTGACTTTGAACTGAAAAATGCAAACATAGTTATGAAACGCTAAAATTAATTGTTTCAGGAGCTTGGAGGGAAATTAAAGGATGTTTTTCTCCAACCAGACAGAAAAAATAATTTTGCAGAATTATAACAAATTGGCAAAACATTTCTTGCCATGTCTGTCCTAAGGTTTCAGCTAAAAATCAGCCGTTTTCCCTGTGCTTTAGATTTGAATCTGGTGGTGATAGAAGAGAAAAACAGGATGTAGGTGGGGAAATGTGCTCGTTGAGCAAACTGAAGACCTGCTAGGAGCAGGGTTCTGTGGTGTTAGATACCACTCACCCTTGCCTTGGTGAGCACCAGTATCCAAGAACCTTCTCCTTGTTGGCATCCACAGATATGAAACCCAATATAGAGGTTGTGTGTGCTTCTCTGAGTCCAATTGTGACACAGCAGGTGCTACAGAGACCTAGAGAGCATCTGTAAGGTGAGGGAGCTACAGTAAATTTACATGGAGAGTCCCAAGCCCCAGTTAGCAATGGTGGTGAGTGAGTGCCTGCATTCCTGCTCATCCTACTCTGTAAAATCCCCTCAGTGGTTTCCCTCTTGTCCTTGGTGTTTACACCCTTCAAATATTTGCAGACAGTTGAGTTGCCAAGCCCCTGCTAAGCTGCCGTTAAGCCAAGCTAAACACATGAGCTCAGAAAGTCAGTCTCTGTGACTCCATGATTATAGTTTGCTTTGTTCTTCTCTGAATTTCCTGCAGTTCATTGATATTTTCCTGGGATCCTGGCACCTGAACCTGATGGTGATGCAGGAGGTGTCATCCTAGAAGAAAGCCAAATGACAAATAGGGAATCCAAGTGCCTGTGGCATATGAAGCTGGGAGGAGGGCTCAGTTTCATGAGGTCTAGGTGCTTCCGGGTCTTGTTGGACTAAGTGCAGACAGGAGGTGGCCCCAAGGCCCCTTGGCTGAACCCAGGGACCAGCTAATCAAGGCCAGCTGTGAACCCCGCTCCACCCTGTTCACTGCTAATACAGACCAGTCTTCGTGGAGGTCAGTGGGTGCCTGTCTGATGGTCCTTTCTTGGGCTTATCCCTCCTGTCTTCTCCTTAGTGAAGCTATCTGAAAATTACCTTTGCCAGACTCAAACCCCTCTAAAGACCTGCAGCATCAAGGGGATCTTCAGAGCTTCTCTCCCAACTCACCTGTGTGGGGGGGGGGGGCTGCTTTCTCCCATAGGAAAAGACCCTACTAAGCCTTATCTCTAGACATAATCATACAACTTTTGAAGCCCAGATTGGCATTGCTGACAGATCTTCCAAGTGTTCATTCTTCCATGCTCCTGCTGTTATAATCTCTCACTTGATTTTGCTGGCAGTAGCAAGGAGACATCCTTGGCTTGGTGTCGGACTTTCTTCTGTATCCTGGGATGCTAAGAGCAGTTATCAGGAGCGCCTGGGCTACACGTGGAGCCCACCCTTGCTGTGAAGCACTGCTGGTCTCCAGTATTTGTGCAAGGTAGAGAACCCAGCAGGGTCTTCATTGCTCATCCTTGCTGGTGGGAGGGTGAGGAGGCCACATGTAGACAGGTCAGGGATCCACAGTGGGCTTCACTCCTATTTACACAGCTGCAGAAACTGCTTGAGCTCGCAAAGGGCATCTGTAAAGTCAACACAAACCATGTGCAGCAGGGCTGCTGCAGCTTGGAGGGGCAGCACCAGGCTGGACTGGGAGTGCAGGGATGCACGGAGGGTTCAGGAAGTTCACAGCAAAAGCAAAGCATGGGTTCCCCTGCACATCAGGAGGTGATGTAGTAAGGAGTGCCTTCCCTCAGACTCTTGCAGAGCGCAGGGAAAAACATATTCTTGGAAACACCCAGCCAAGGAATCTGAGGTATCAGATACCAGTGTAGACTCCCCATCTTTCTTTCCCAAACCCAACAGCCTATGCAAGTTGGGGCAGAAAACCCATGTACTCTGTGCATTCCACAGCACAGCCAGAAAAGTTCCATATTTTGTTAATGTTGCTGTCTAAAGATGAAATGCCTCCAAAGGAGTTTGTAATTCTTCTATCACCTGTAGGTACAATCCCTGATCATGGCATGCCTGCATGCCCATGCCCACACCTTGGTCCCCTGCTTGCTGCTGTGAGCCAGAGATAACTGCACTGAAATACAGAGGGTTATACTGGTGGGGGAGACACACCAGTGTGTCAGATAAGCAGGAAAATTTGAATTAAGCAATGCTGGGATGGAGGTGCAATACTGTAAAGCAGAGGTGAAAACATCCTTCAAGTTTACTGTGCATGGACCTGAGCCACCAGATCACCAAGCTCAACCTGCTCTGCTGAAGAATTTGGGGACAAGAGCTCACAGTGAGATCTGGACCTGTTTTTCCCTGGCAGTCCATGCATGACAGTCCTTACAGCTTCTGAGTAAATCACTCGGAGAAACTCCATGCTCTCTTTGGAAAGTATCTGTGGTAGTCCACGACCCCAGAGTGCTTGAGGGACACCTCTGAAGGCCACACTTGGCTCAGCAGGTCAGGTCCTTCATGAAGGTTGTCCACAAAGAACATTTTCTTCTGGCCTGCCCAGTCCAGACACGGTGTTCCTGTTCCAGGATGGATCCCAGATGTGTGTTAGCATTACAAATACATCTCAAATCCCAGCTGCCAAGTCCTCCACCCCCATCCCAGTCCCTTGTCTAGAGGGATGATTAACACATCCTGCAATAAAACTCATCAGTTACTGCTCTTTCCACCCCTCTTTGCTGCAGGTTCAGGTTCCCACGCGCTGTTTTCTACCTCAGTTTGCAGAACTGGTGCAGGCAGAAAAATTACTCCTCAGCCATCATATATAACTCCACTTTCCACCCCCAAAGTATTTTTGCAGGTGGCAGTTCAGCCATTTTTTTGTAACATCCTTCTGAGATTGAGCCTTTATTTGACGCTTGGAAAAAGGTGGCTCAACAGGGTAAAACCCCTTTCTTCAGGGGTTTTTGACAGATTAACGGCAGCTGCAGCATCAGATCTCACAAACTCCTACCACCCTACCTTGCATTCAGCCTTCTGCTGCAGTTTATTCTGTTCACTCCCATTCTGTATATTTTAGCTCAACTAACACCCAGGATAAATGAGCTTTATGAAATGAAGAATAGGCAGGGGTTAACATGTACCATATCCTTCTCCAAGGTTCTCCCTCCGGGTAATTTTTTGAGGGTGTAATTTGGTACACTTTTTAGGTGTCCTCATGAACTTTTTTTTGTGTACTCCCTTAAGTATCAAAGTTATTTGGCAGTCCATTTGCTTGAGGTAAAGAGCATCACATGAGAATGAGCCACAAAAAAAAAAAGCATTTGATATTTAAAACTCTCCCTAGCAGGAACCTGGTGTGATAGTCAGGGCAATGAGCAGGGCATAGGATGGAGCTCCCAACCCCCTCAGGTTTGAAGGCACCTTGTGGTGTCTTTTTGTCATTGCTGCACTTTCCAGGTGCTTTGTCAGTGATGAAAGCAAATGGAGCTTTTGTGTCCTCTCTAATAACCTGAGAGTCCTGTAGAGTCTGAGCACTTTGCAGGCTGCCGTTCTGGGAGGAGAGCAGCTTTATCCTTACGACACTAATGGAAAAACAAGACCTAATGACAGCTAATCCTGCTTGTTTCACTTACGGGGCTACTTTTGGTGCCGAGTGGTGTTTGCACTGTCAGTTTGGCTTTAGCTTAGCAGTGCCCTGCTTCTGCACATCCCATACGAGTTAGTTTGAATCAGGGAGTTCTGTGGAGCAAATTTAGTGGTTCTCTTGCTGGAGAAACACAGGAGCAGGTAAGAGGAGAGTCTGAGTGTAGGTGTGGACACCTTTGACTGGAGGATAGCCAGGATGCGCCTTTGCTGCCTCATGAGCAAATCCTACCAGGTGTGGATGGGTTCATCCACCACTCTTCATCATGTTTTCCATTTGTATGGTTAGAGGAGGCAACATGGGGGAGAAATCAAGGTTTCTTTCCCAAACCCACAGGTTCAGGGAGGATGAGCACTGCGTAGGAAGGGGGACCGGGAAGTCTTGTTTCTCTGGCTGTGTCCTTGTGGCGTATGGGCTGAATGTTTCCTTTGTGGTTTGGTCTGTGAAGGCTTGTGTCTAGCCCTTTGCTCTCGTGCCAGGGAGTCCCGGCACTTCCACCCTGGAGCTATCTCACTGAGACAAAGGACATCAGTCTGCGCACAACTTCCCCAGCTCTCCCTTTCGCCGTTCTGACAGTTTTGTGTTGGAGTGGAGGATGTTTAAGTGGGTCAACAAAGAGGTCATTTTCTCCCAGTGCAAAGTACCCTAATAAATTAACCAGTGAGAATTTTAATAATACATGAAAGGAGAGAGGTTTGCTGCTTTTGGAAAGGCTTTTCAGCTATTGATGGGGTCAACAGCTGGGTCAGTGGCCATTGGGATTCCAGTGGAGGGAGAGGTGGTGGGCATCATCCTCCACCAATGACCATATCCATGCCATCGAGACAAAACAGAGCTACCCCTGTTTCAGCCCACTGGTACAAATGTTGTTACAGGTTTTTCAACTTGCATTAATGGGCAGATGGAGGAACTGCTATGGAGTGGTGGTAATGTGGAATTAGTACCCACCCTACTGCCCACTCCTTTGAAGCCTGAAGCTCAGGGGCTTCAAGCTGAGCTTCCAGCTGGGTTTTCAAAATGAAGAGATTTGTGTGATCAGTCAGGGGAAATGGTAGACTACCTCAGCTGTGTCTGGCTGCAGCCACTTTTAATGGAATCATTTAAATTTCAGGAGAAAAGGCTAATCCACAGAAGTCACACAAAACAGTCCTGTTGATCTGGTAGATCCTTGACTGTTGTGAGGTGTCTTTCAGCACCTCAGCTGATTTATTTCCCTTTGGCTTCCTTGATTTTAAAGAACTCTTTAAACAAGGCAATCTGTTACCATGATCCCAGGTTGTTTTCTGCCCTGTCGAGTGAGATTTCTGGGCATTCTTTAGGTCAGAGTCAGAATATTTAACATTCTCACTGTGCTGTTGCTCAGATGGTAGACAGGAATGACCAGAAGCCTCGTAGCACCCCAAATATACTATTGCAAGGGCTTCTATAGGCTCTAATGTTTGGAAGATGATAGTGATCTGACTATTCATTAGGAGTAGGTTATCTTTGAATGGGCCATCTTCTCATCCATTTGATCTTCTCATCCGTGTTAACTAAACCATACTGCTGTTTATCAAGTGACCTATTATGCACTTGAGTGCCTAGAGCCAAACAGACTATTTGAGCTCAGGAATATCTTCCCTGGGCCTTGTTTGCTGGCAGAAGGCAAAGGTTGGGGCAGACATGGTTAACCAAGTGCCTCAGCGCTATGTCGACTGCTGTTCCTGAAGGCCATGATAGACTCTGCCAATGCCCAGTCATCTGATATTGCGTCACCCATTAAACCCTGGTCATCTGCTTTTGAGGCGCTACCTTTTGGGAAAGGTCTTTCCTTCTGCAAGGAAGCCAAGGGCTTTCCTTGCTCTTTTCCAGATTCTTTGCGGATGGTCTCTGGAGACTGCATCTCCTAAAGCCTTCTGCTTCAACCAAAACTCTCAATGGCCATTTTCCCTTGATTTTCATAAGGGTTTCCATCACTGAAGGACCATGGCGAGGTTTGAAAATCTGATATTTGCAGAAAAGATGAGCAGAGCAACATGAAAAATTCATGGAGGTCCAGGAAGCAGTGGTCTTCTCACTTCTTCCACCATGGAAAAAGAAGACAACAGCTTTCCAGATATGGGGATAATCCAGATTAGGTTAATCCTGATTAAGGGAGTTACTTCCAAACCAGAAGGTAGAAGAAATGTTCAGAAGGAACTCCCTAGGCAGCAATAGTTCGATGCCCAGCACCAATCCTGGGCCAAATGCTGGAGCCCACAGGTCTGCTGATAGCAGCTGAGCTGTCAGGTAGTGAGGGCAGTCCATACAGCCCCAAGTACCTGGCAAGTGAATTAAAACCTGGCAGATCCCAGGAAGATGTCACCCACAAATGGGGCTCTTCCTCGTGCCATTTTTCAGGGTTTAATACTGAGTCTCAGCATTTCCCTAAGTGAAGCAGATCTAATGGCTCCTGTGGAGAGAAGCTGCCAGTGGCACAAAGGGTAATGGAACGGTAAATGTTGAAGACAAAATTCATCAGACAGGGCAGTCTGGATCACTTGGCAAGCGGAGCACATTTGAAAAAAATATGTTAGAAGACAGCCCAATGCAAAATTGAACATCAAAGGAGAAAGAAATAATATTGTTCCTACAGAAAGGGGCAGTGAATTACCAAATGCAGGGTTTTCTGGGTTTGGTAGAAAGAAACTGCGTGAACAGCTCCTGATGTGAGTTGAGGCTGTGGCAGAAACAGCTACAGTGACCTTTGATGTCTAATTGAAGGTGTACGACGTGCATGTATGTTTCCTGATGTACAAAAACAGCGAAATGTGTTAGAGTAGCTGGCTACTAATGTCGATGCTGAAGAGAAAGAAAGGAAGCATGGCAGTATTGCAGAAATGGTGTTTAGCACAGAAATTCTTAGACTGGCAGGTGCTTAGTTCTCTGGAAGAGCGGAGAGGTTGGAATAGCCAGGTGACTGTGATATTTTCTCTCTGTGAACATGCTCAGGGAGCTCCAGTCTAGTGGAAAAGGGCATCACAAGAGCTCTTTGCAAGATGTCAAATCCACAAAGTGACAGATTGGAAGCAACCACCTCCTTGGTTTTTCTTTCTGGAGGTGGTGGCTAAATATGAGAACAAATGAACAGTTAATGGGGTCCATATGGGCATCAATGTGCATTTAATTAAAAACCTGCGATATGAAAGAAATAATTTAGAATCAGAATAATTCAGGTTGGAAGGGACCTCAGGAGTCCTGGACTGCCTGAATCTGTGATTCACACAGGTATGGGGGGAACTGGGAGAAAATTTCCTTCTGTAGGCACAGGGTTGTGTGACTAAAAGTGTTGTGAGGACTCAACACAGACCCCAACCAAGTGCTGTCACTTACAGATATTTTGGCTGTTGGGCACATCTTGAAAGATGTACCTCACTGTAGAGGCTTGAAACCAGCAACCTGCATATTTTAGCTGGCCACCCTCAACCGGCTGTGCAACAGGTAAGATCTGGACCTTTGTATGGTGCAAATTTAGGGTTGTACCCATGTATATCCTTGAGTTATCCCCCCACTGTCCTCCAACCTGTAAGCCTGACTGCCTGGGCAGAGTGCCTGTCAGGAGAGCAGTGGGCAGGGCTGCGAGTTGGCAGGGCTGAAGGAGAGCCTTGGGGAGTGTCTGTGTGTACATGTGCCTTCTGTGAGTGTCTCCTGGAAACCAGTAAATCCCCCAGCGGGTTTCAGAGGGGGCTGACAGAAGGATGAGCTAATTAAGTCTCCATGAGTTTCATCCGAAAGGGTGAGCTGAAAGAGGAGAAATAATCTTTTAACTAAGGAAAGGCTTTCACACAAGCTTACGTGTTATGAAGCACCAGGGAATCTACTCATTAGGATGCCCTTTCAAGCTGCAGGAATGAACCTGAGGCCTTAAAATGAGCCAAACCATGAGAATCCAGGTGACAGGTGAGTGCTACTGATGCTGATCTCCACGGAGCTTTCTCATAGCACCTCTTGGCTCCATTTCCCACTTTTGCCCATATTTAATATGTTTGGTCTCACTGCCTCCTGCCTCTCTGTCTTGCCAAAATGGAAACATCCATGTTTCGCAGAGCAAAACAAGGGCACCATCTGAAGCCACGAAGGTTGAGCTGTGCCGTGAAGGTCGGTGTGAACAGTGCTGCCTCCCTTGCCTCTTCCAAGCCTGGCACATTTGAACGTCCGTAGAGGGTCGCTCCCAAGTCCTTTTAGTGTCAAATGTTGCACAGTGGTCAGTGAGCCAGCATCTAGGCTGAGAGGACTCCCTCCTCCTCCTCTTCATCGTATTTTCCCTGTTGTTAACGGTTCTCATTGCAGACATCCATCACCACACACAGTGTCTCTCAGTGACCTTGGTGGGATTTTTGTCTCTGTGACCTTGTTCAGTCTCCAGTTGGGTACAGCTAAACTTGAATCCTCCTGAGCCTCCTTCAGCAAGGTCATTACTGTGTTACCCAAAGGAAAGTCTCCTGTTACTTTCCTGCAATGTCCTGTCATTCTTGTCTTAGGCAAGAGTAGGTCATCTTCACCACCTTCTCCCTGCCACTGATGGTTTCCTCAGCATCTCTCCTATCCTCACCCTTTTCCAGACCTGCCCCACTGGTTCCGTGCAGAGAAGCCATTACAGCCCTTTGATCTTCCTTGTTGCCCTCTTTGTGCCATCAATTGTGATGTTGGCTCTGCCACCCAGTCAGATACCATGAGGAGGTGCAAAGGGTTGCCTAGCAGACTGTGAGTTCAACATGAGCCAAATCAGGCTAATTTCTCCCCTTACAGAGGTTAGTCGAGCTGGAAATGGTTACAGACGATGAGACAGCTCATTAAAGTAGCTGAAAATTAACAAGCCTCAGAGCTTTTCTAAAATTAGAAATCATCCCTGGAAAGGCATGCCTATCCCAAATATCCTGCTACAAGCCAGACTCCTTTAGATGACAGGAAAAACATCCTCACACTTCACTCTCAGCTTCAGCCCCACAGTATCTCCAGCTCATCATCTCAAACCAAATTGGGTGGTGGTTTTTGCTGTGCACAGAGCCTGTTAAGCTCAGAAGAGTCTCAATATCACCTTGTAAGGCACTTTTTCTGCAGCCTTTAAGCAAAGGAAGTGGCATGCCTAGGAAAAGGGAAAGCATCCTGACATACCTCTCATTCCTGATATCCAGTTCTAGGTCCATCTATATTTCCATCTGCCTTCACCTGAGAGATTGAGGGCAGAGTAGTTTAATTACAGGATTCACTGCTAGATTTGACATGCGTGTATATCTCCAGATTATTACAACTAAATCTTAAATGGGCTTTTTCAGATTCTTTTCTTTGTTCAAAAGCGCTGCTTTAAATCTGACTTGCTTTGAAACACAAGCAGTGTTCAGGGTTTGGAAAGGGTTCATTAATAGGGAATAGATAGCAGCCCCTTCCCTGTCTCCCTCTGGGTCTCAGGGATATTCATGGATGTGGGACAAAAGAAACCGCAAAATGCAATGCCCTGCCTGAAAATGTTCTGTTAGCCCCACCTAAGCCTGGTGAAAGTAAACTTTGTCCTCTCCTGAGCATCTTCCTGGATGTCACAGAGGGCTGGCAAGCGGTGACACAGGGTTGGGAGAGCAGCCACAACCTCCAGGAGAAGGCAGAGGGGACGTGCAGTGCTGTTTTGTCCCATCAAGCCCATCACTGGGCACTCATGGGGCAAGGCATCTGTGCAATGAGCTTTTTGTGAGGAGAGACTGGTGTATATTTGCCAAAGACGCCCGGGGCAGGAACTGTGGTTTCTGCCAGCACAGAGTGGGTGCTTTTGGAGCAGGTCCCTATTCATAGAATCATAGAATGGTTTGGAAGTGACCTTAAAGACCATCTAGTTCCAACCCCTCTGCCACAGGCAGGGATGCCTTCCACTAGAACAGGTTGCTCAAAGCCCCATCCAACCTAGCCTGGAAGACTTCCAGGAATGGGGCGTCCACAGCTTCTTTGGGCAATGAGGGTAGGAATTCAAGGTAGCCCAAAGCTAGAGGTGAGGGAAGGGAAATTGCTGACACTGCTGTGAAATTCATTTTGTTCTTGCAGAGGCCAGAAACCTAGAAAAACTCAGTTATCAAAATGCTTTGCTCCAAGTCATTTATTCATACTGCGTTCCCATGTCCAGCCCTGCTTGTGTAATGGCCGGGAAAGCTCTTATCAGAGACTGATACCAGAATCTCAGGAGGGGGAAAAAAATCTCTGAGCAGTTTGCTTTTGCTTCTGGAAACCCAAAGCTGAAAAAGCAAACTAAACTCTACTCTTGCTGTTGGTGTGCTCACATGGCAAGGGCTGACCTGCTCTGGTGGGTTGGTCGGCTCCTGAGTGTGGGGTTGAGTGCAGTCAGTGGTGGCAGCTAGGTTTTGCAAACAGGCTTGGGCAGCCTCCATGTGCATCACGTGAAATATGTACAGCTGTAGTGTCATAATGTTTGTGATAAGTGAAATATCACGTCATAGGCTGCTGGGATATCCTGTTTGGTTGTTGCAGCCCCAGTCCTATCAGCCTTATAAGAGGCCACAAGGTACAAGCCTGGGTATCCTGTAGATCCCCAGGGAGCCACTGGCTGTGTCTGTGCCACTCAGGTACACCCACCCACCTGCCTGCACCTCCTCTGGGTGCTGCTCCTGTGCCCCACAAAGGATGTGCCATGGCAGGGCGGTGGGAGACATTTCAGCTAGAAATAACAGAGTGGAATACAGAACAGGGCTGAATAGCAGGAAATAATTCCAGATAACAAAATCCATGCGTGGCAGCAGGAATGCATTGGAGGCTCTGCACATGGACCATTCGCAGCCAGCTCCGAGACAGGAGCTGGGCTCCAGGTTCCTTCTGTGAAGCCCTTGTTTTCCCTAGCACCTTCTCACTTGCAAAGGCACTGTGCAGCTTTCAGCAGAAGGAATTAGCCAGAAAAGGTTGCTTTTGTCCATGAGAGTTGAAAAATGCCAGTGCTGCCCTTTCTCATGCTGATGCTGTGGGTGGGTGTGCCAAGGGTGGCTGCACTGGTCCCACATTGGGACTCAGAGTTTGAGCGATCTCATCAGGTCTCCATATGACAAGTTCAACACTCCTCACTGAGAGTGGGCCTAATTGTGGAAAAGTAATTTAGATTTGGAGATAGCTGAGGTCAGAAGAGTCCTTTGGAGGTCTCTGAACCAACCTCCCACTCAAGGTGGGGCCAGTTTGAAGTTAGGGACAACTTTGGAGGTAAATCATGTTACTCCTGGTCTTGCCCAGGCAGGTTCTCAATATCTTCAAAGATGGACATCACCCCATCTGGGGTGTTTTTGTCCTACCCCTCATTGTGAAGCCTTTTCCTTACATCTAATGAGACTTTTCCATTGCATCTTGTGCTATCCCCATGCTTCCCTCAGTAAAGCTTGGATCCACTCTTTCTACACCCTCCGAACAGGGGCACTCCTTGCTCTCCCAGGGTTTCCCATGTCCTTCTTTCTCAGAAAGTCACAGCTTGTCTGGTGGTGTAAGTACAGCCTCACTGTTTTGTATTGTTTTTCTGTCCCATCCTTAATCAGGCGCTCCAGTATCCCATCAGAAATGCTGTCAGTGCCCTCACATCCCAGAGAGAAATCTTTGTTTTCCTAAGATTGACCATGCACCACAAGGCTCCTGAAATTTTTCCAGCTGGAGAACTCCCATAAAATAAATACAAAGGGAAATGTTTTCCTCATTGTGTCACTGCTGTGTTGCTCGTCCCATTCACAGAGGGCGGAGGTGAGGAGCGGGTCCTCCAGCTCACATCAGTGTGAAGGCTCCTTTAGCTCCAAGCCATCCCAGAGCCTTCCTTCCCCGGCAGCAAACGTCTCTGATGGCAGGAGCTGTTTACGAAGCTTATAGTTTTTTAAATGATCTTACAAATAAATAGGCTTTAGCCTGTGTTTGTGCCTCACCTCCTTGAAACCCCCTCTCACCCAGCCATGAGTGATGCTCAGTGCAGGATGTCTCGTGCTGGCTCTGCTGCCCTTGGGTGGATATCACATGTAGTGATTCCGCGTGTGCTCTGAAGCCTAATTGCACCTCCAGGAGTGGGAAAAAAAAATCCCAGGAGGGAAGGTCAGTTTGACAGCCTGAGATATGCGCTGGGTTGGGGATTTTTTTGCATCACCTTCCCCCAGTTCCTCAGCAAAGAAGAGCTTCTTTGTACCCCAGCAAGGTTTCCTGTGCCCTGTGGAGTCTCACGGCTGCAGCACGGCATTATTAGCGCTGCCAATCACGGCTCCCCCGAAGTGGTGCTGATAATGAACCCACCGTGAACTCGGCCACGGCTGGAGCGTGATTAGCAGGAAACAGGCTCCATCCCTTTGAAGCGTGCGAGGAGAGGGGTTGGAACCTGTCTGCACCCAGCATTGTGTGGAAAGGTGCTGTGAGCGGGCAGTGGGCAAGGAGAACCATGGGGGGATCTGGAAGGGTAGGAGTGGGGCTCAGAGAGCTCCTGTTTGCTCTGGGGTTTGGGGACATTGGGGCTATGTGAGGGCAATCAGCCAGCAGAAACATTACCTTAGCAGACAGAGGGGTTTCCGTGCAGCTTACAAATCTACTTCAAGCCACATTTCCTTTGAGTTAGCACTAACACAGGGAGGGGAGAGGTGTTCTTGCATGAATAATAAAACCAGCATCCTCCTGTCCATCAGACGAGATAAAAAGCCCCCAGGGACACAGAGGAAGACAACATTATTATACAGGTCACCAGCAAGTTATTCTGCAATCCTCCTGTATGCAGCTTCACTCACTGATGCTGGTAGTACCAGCCACAATAGGGGACCATGTTCCTCCTACAGTGTGGGGTGGGGACCAGGACAGGATCGGCCCCAGTGTCAGGTTACGCAGTTCCACAGCTACAGTCAGTGTAATTGTTGCAGATGGCAAAAACAAGAGCGCTACTGAAGGACCCAAGCCACCCAAAACATGCTCGCAGCATACCCCCATCATCTCCATCCCCCTTTCCCTGGGGGGATCTTGCCAGGATGGCTAAAGTGGTGGCAGCCTGGAGGGGACATCAAGGTGACACAATGACTGGGAAGAACAGTGAGACTTTTCCAGGTGTTGTGGTCTTTCTCACGTGCTCCTGAAGTGTGAACTCCTCTCTGCCACACCAGATGTGCCAGGAGCCAGAGGGAGAATGTGCTCGATGGGGTGCAAGACTAATCTGCACTGCAGAGTGAAAACTGGGGGCATGTGTGGCTGGGACAGACTCATGGCTTTCTGTGGATATGGTGGCACCCCCACTGGCAGCTGGTGAAACAGGGGCAATGACAGGAGGCATTCTGCAACCAAGGCTTCTCTGGTTCTGGGCAAATCTGGGACACAAGCACCTGCTTGCCCTGCTGTGGGGTTTCCTGCTTGAATTGCTCAGTCCCCGGCTTCATCTTGGTGTGAGAAATTTGCCTGATGTCATGGCTAGGTCGCACATCCTGCCTGCCAACTTGGATTAGATCCTGTGATTTGTGTCACATCAGATTTTGGAAGGTTTATTTCACACTGCTGGTGTGGAGTGCTGGTGAGCATGAAGTTGATGTCAGGGGGAGAAGGAACAGGACAGAGAGATTTCGTGGGAAATACACGTTCTCTTCTTCTCTCTTCTCTTCTCTTCTCTTCTCTTCTCTTCTCTTCTCTTCTCTTCTCTTCTCTTCTCTTCTCTTCTCTTCTCTTCTCTTCTCTTCTCTTCTCTTCTCTTCTCTTCTCTTCTCTTCTCTTCTCTTCTCTTCTCTTCTCTTCTCTTCTCTTCTCTTCTCTTCTCTTCTCTTCTCTTCTCTTCTCTTCTCTTCTCTTCTCTTCTCTTCTCTTCTCTTCTCTTCTCTTCTCTTCTCTTCTCTTCTCTTCTCTTCTCTTCTCTTCTCTTCTCTTCTCTTCTCTTCTCTTCTCTTCTCTTCTCTTCTCTTCTCTTCTCTTCTCTTCTCTTCTCTTCTCTTCTCTTCTCTTCTCTTCTCTTCTCTTCTCTTCTCTTCTCTTCTCTTCTCTTCTCTTCTCTTCTCTTCTCTTCTCTTCTCTTCTCTTCTCTTCTCTTCTCTTCTCTTCTCTTCTCTTCTCTTCTCTTCTCTTCTCTTCTCTTCTCTTCTCTTCTCTTCTCTTCTCTTCTCTTCTCTTCTCTTCTCTTCTCTTCTCTTCTCTTCTCTTCTCTTCTCTTCTCTTCTCTTCTCTTCTCTTCTCTTCTCTTCTCTTCTCTTCTCTTCTCTTCTCTTCTCTTCTCTTCTCTTCTCTTCTCTTCTCTTCTCTTCTCTTCTCTTCTCTTCTCTTCTCTTCTCTTCTCTCCTCTCCTCTCCTCTCCTCTCCTTGCCTCGCCTCGTCTTGCCTCTCCTCTCCCTATATATGCTATAAGGGTGTGGTGGTAAAATATTAGTATTTCAGATTTGAGAGATGTGGCTCAGAAGCTGATCCTAATTGAAAGGACATCCCTTTCAACTCAAAACTAACAATCTCTGACTGTTTCAATGAACTCCTCACTTGGGAGCTAAGATAATACTGGGTGGGCCACTCCTACAGGCTCCATCAAGAGCCATCTCTCCATATTGTCACTATTTGATTCCTTCTTAGGACTGTGGCACTTGGCAAGTTCCCTGGGGATGGATACCTGGCTTTACTGACATTTAAATTATTATTTTCCTCACCTCTTTCCTTTTTTTTCTGCAACAACATATAGGCTGAATCTCTGTGTTCCCTTTGCAGAGAACAGGGGAGCAGAGAGGAAGATGCTGTCTGAATGTCCCTCACTATAACCAGAGTTAATAAAACCTCTCTCTGGGCTATCAAAATTATTATCCAGTAATTTGGATTATTAGGCACTTGGAGGCCCCAGATTCTCTGAGCTCTCTGCTCTGATGCCACCATCTCTGTCACAGCACTGAGCCATCAGGACAGCCACAGGGGACACAGGGGACCTGCATCGTTCCTGCAGTGGTAGGAGTGTTATCTCCCACCACCCATGGTGGTATCTCAGTTGCTCAAGAGCAGCCACCTCTTTGGTTCAGGTCTTCTGGTTCCTCAACCAGCAGAAGGAACAGGAAAGGTTCCAACCACTGCCTGAGCTCCCCTGAGCATCCCTGCTATGCACAGTCAGCCAGTGAACCCAGCAGCACTACCTCACCTCTGCCCACCCAGCTCTCCATAAAACAACCAGCTCCAGGTAGCATTCATCTGGAAAGAGCTCAGTTTTGTAAACTTTGGCTTTGCCGCAGCACTACTGAACTGGAAAGCAATTGAGCAGCATCCATGGTTTTCGGCACCCAGGGAGGATTCACATCGAAATAGGAGCAGGATGGGCACTTTTTTTTAACGAACAGGTCTTTAAAAGAAGTACTTGCCAAGTGTCGAAGTATTTCTCAATGACATTAAGGGCCTTGGCAGCTGTAATTTAACCATGAAGGAGCCTCATGCCAGCAAAGGACCACACAGCTGGAAATTTGTGCTGCAAAGCACCATTTTATGGCTGTTAAGCTGTTGGCCTCTCACCGTTGTAAAGCTGTTAAACAAACACAGCCCTTGGCTCACAACACGTGTCAGGGAGGCACAGTGTTTTGGCAGGAGCGGACTGATGGCAACAGGGGCTTCAAAAGAGCTGCGAAGAAATAGAAATAAGCAGAGAAGGAAAATTCTGGTGGAGGATGAGGTGTATGTTGGATACATCACAGCCTCATGCTGGGAGAACATGGTCTTGGAAAGAGTTGCAGGTTCACGTGGAGTTGCATCCTCCCTGGCTTGGCATGGGCTGAGATTGCCATGCACATATGGATCCCATACATCTTACTGCTGTCATAGCTGGTGGTCAGTAGACCCTTAAATCACTCTGTTGCAGGAAGGTGACATCCTCAGGACACCAAAATGTGGAAGATTTGGATGGTATTGATAGCTTTGAATGGGGAAATAGGTGTCTCAGGAGGATGGGCCATATGCTTGTAACTGCTTATCCTTTGCAGCATATAGTGACATGTTGAAGCCAGCTGCATTAGTGCCAAGAGATGCTCCAAGAGCAGCCACAGCCTGGCAAATACAAGCTGAGCCATTGTGCTAATAAAGGCATAGCAAATCCACAGGGAAGAAATAAAATACACTTGCTGAGCCCAATATGTAAAAATTCAAAGAAACGGGGAAAATGTCCACAAAAATAAAGAGATTCCTGGCTATTTCTTTACTGTTTACTTCCATTCTCTTCTAGTGATCAATGGTTATTCCTCTGGCTTGGAAGCTGATCTTAGGAGGCAGGAGCAGCTGGTCCTGCTGCAGGGAAGTGTGGTGGGAGATGCCTCCAGCTGTGCTGCCTGCAGCCACCTGTCCAGGACAGGCACTCTAGAGACTGCTGCCGTGAGCTCCTTTTCTGGGTCAGAAGCTGAATTAGAAGAACACCGGTGACTCTGTCATCAGGAGGTGGACCAGGTGGTCTTCCCAGGCTGGTGGGTCTGCTGCTTCACCCAGTGGTTCCACCCTCCAATGATACTCCAGCTCCTGAAGCTTTACAGGAATTTTTGTGCTGGCAAGACCCATTCTTCCGCAACCAGCCTATGTTAAAACTTACCCAAAACCACCAGGCTGTATGTGTTATACTGTTTTCTCTGCCGGATCTTGACTGGGTGGTACTTTCCATTGCTACCAGACAGACCAAAGAGAACTAGAGAGTTGTGGTTCTCACACTGGTGATAAAAAGAGAAGTCGTGGTAGCATCATTTGTCTTGCTTGCAGCATTTCCTCCTGTTTTTTCCATGAAAACTCTATATTTTGCAGTCTAGTTTCTGTACTGTATGCGTTTAGTAATGCGACATGTCAGCCATGAAGAGAGGCTGCAAGGCTGAACTCCAAATGGTAGGAAAGCAACAAGCTAAGCAGCAAGAACTGGTGCTGGATGTCTGCATTCAGGTGCTGGTTCATGTGGTTGCACAACTCCATCTTCTTGCAGCCCCCTCACTGATGCGTGCCCATGTCTTAGTCCTGCCAAGTGACTGCAAAGAAAGGACTCAGTGTTAAGAGGAAGAAGCAGCAGGGCATTTACCACCTAGAACTAGAAAAAAAGTTTGTGAGTTTGTTTCCCAATGATTTGGGTGATCCGTTTTGAGGAGATGGACTAGCAAATTATTGCTGCTGCCTGGTGAAATTGGTTTTTTCCCTCCCTGATGGACACAGCTCCACTGTGTCTATTTTGTCACTCAAAAGCAGCCATTTTGATGAGAAGTGGGTGAGATTAAGCCAGAATCTGCCAGCCTTGCACGTCCTCTTGCTAAGCAATTTGCTGCTTCGCTGCCTTTGGAAGATTGCACTGAAGTTGCTTTCCTGGCACCGGAAGCCGTTTTGAGAATTAGTGCAAAACTAATTTGGTTATAAATCTCAAAGACACCAACAAAAGCTATTTTAGGCTTTTGAGAAGCATGGTCTGAATCAGACTGTTCAGGGAAAACGTCACAGGAGTTTCTTGCCCTTATTTCAGCCACGAAATTCTCCAAAGTTGTGGGATCCTGGTGCTGTTGGCTGGCTGAGATCACATGCCCATCATCAATATGCAAAGGCTGTGGTCAGCACCCAGGGAGCATCATGAGGCACTCAGCATACTGCTCGCCTTGCTGTCTCTCTTGGGCTACTAGAGGTGTTCATGGCTATTGGCTCTTCTTTCTTAGGAGCATCATGCGCTTCTTTGTAACCCAACCTCTTAGAATCATTAGAAATCCAAAACTGATTATATGTAAAAATATAAATAAGGTGAATCTCATTTAAAAAGTGCCAATGTCCAGAGCCGGGGCAGGATGGTGGGGATTACATCCTTTTCTTTGGCATCCCCTGGTACAAACTGAGGTCTGTGTCAGGTAATGCAGGAGCACTGGTCATAATTCCCATCACCCTGCTTATCCACATGCACCTCCCAATCCTTCACTGCCTTCAAAGACAGGCTGAACAGGCTGTTTTAAGGACTACACTTAGATATAATCCTTCCCTTCCATAGGCCATGGGAGCTGAGGACTCTGCAAGGGAGCCTAGCTCTGCAAAAGGGAGCAGCTCAAGGTGGTCCCTCACCCCACGCATCCCTCATGCAGGTGCCGTGATCCTCACGCAAAGCACACCCCAAAGAAACACACTGCTGACCTCTTGGGATGGGGGCTACACCTGCACAATTCTCCATGTAATTTCAGTTTTATCATTTAGCACATTATCCTTGTGGCTGTTCCCCCTCCTGTGGGTTCCCAGCTGTGTCTGGCGTTGTGAGGGCAGCAGGGCCTCAGCTCCCAGGGGCAGGGCTGATGGCTGACATTTATTTTGCTGGTTTGCTTCAAACTGTGCAACCCCCTGAGTCCATTCCACTTGTGGTTTGGCCAGGGGCTGCCCTCAGCAGTGCTTGGAAGAATCAATGATAACCTTTTCCTTTGCTAAGGAGTTACATACGTGCCAGGGAGCAGAGGATGCTGAAAAACAAATGAAGCTGGGATTCTCCATGGGTCTCCCTGGCATTATTCCTGATATTTAAAAAAACAAACCAGTTCTCCTTTGGTTTTATTAGTCTTTCTATACTGGCATTTAAACAGAGATGGGATTGGCATGGTCAGTATCTGCAGACACATCCTGTGATGCGCTCAGGGGTTTCTCTGAAGGTCAGGACACCCAGGGTGCTGCGTCTGAGGCACCTGAGCTCCTCCAAGCTTCTGGAAGGCACTTTGGCACTGTGAAACATTGTAATGCCATTGCACAGGTTATCCCGCATCACGGAGAGAAGGGCATTTGGGTCCTGGGAGCATGGCTGGGCTGTAGGATGGGAGCAAGGTTTCTCTGAGCCTCAAGACTGGCACCTTTTGGGGTCATCTTGTGCTGCAATGCTATTTTAGTACTTAATTCTCCTGGATTTCAGTATCGAGCCGAAGAACTGATCTGAGTCTATGCACCTCTTGCAGGTATGCCTCAGCAGCATCCCAGAGCATCCCATGGTGGAGAAATGTCATGTCCCCTTATGTCACCCTGTGCCTGGCAGTGTTTTTTTGCTATCACAGATTCAGCGATGGGGTTCATGCTTGCTCTTGTCTTGGTTTCAGGCATGGAAGAAACGCTGGTTCGTCCTGCGCAGCGGTCGGATGAGTGGCGACCCCGATGTCCTGGAGTACTACAAAAATGACCACTCCAAGAAACCTTTGCGCGTCATCAACCTCAATTTCTGTGAGCAAGTGGACGCGGGCCTGACCTTCAACAAGAAGGAGCTGCAAGACAGCTACATCTTCGACATCAAGACGAGTGACAGGACCTTCTACCTGGTGGCTGAGACTGAGGATGACATGAACAAATGGGTTCGCAGCATCTGCCAGATCTGTGGCTTCAACCAGTCCGAGGAGAACACAGGTACCATGAGAGACAGGTCCATGGCTAAGAGCATCTTCTCTCCTGTCCTCCCGTTGGCCCGGCTCCTCTTTCAGAGCAGACCTGTAGGAGGGGGGTGCAGCCTGCTGCAAGGCTGAGGGGGCTGAAGTGGGAAATGGATGGACATGTGGGAAACTTTTATGAGGCTTTCCTGTCTTTGATATCTGAAGAAGAGCTGTGTTGGCTACCATGACACTCAATCACCTAATTCATTTTTACCACCCGTAACTGTAGACCTTTCAGTCTCTTACAAGAAGTTGGTGGTGTTTGGGGCCTCTTTTAGCTGCAGCCTTTGTCCCTATCCATCACCAACATCCCTTTGAGAATGGTGGGAACCAGCAGTGAAAATCCCCCTTATTCAGAGGTTTCAATCCCTTGGTGGAGTAGGGGGAGAAGTTTCACTGGAACTATTTTCCTCTTCACTGCAGTTGCCCCCCTGCTGACACTTTCTCATGTGAAGGACGGATGTATTCCCTGCATTTGCATCTCCATCTTTTCCTGGGACCCTCAGGGAAAGTTCTGGGAGGAGGGAAGGAAAACTCCAGATGTTTTATGTACAGTGGTGGGACCTGTTGTCCGAGTTGTGCTCCACCATCCAAACTCAGTTGCACTTAGGCAGGTATCTGCATTAAGCACCAGTGAGCTTCCTCTGCTTTCCCAGCACCACGAGGGCACACATAAATCCCAAGTGAGATGGGATGGGGGAGGGAGCCTGGGGTGCAGCTCTGCACTCACCTGCCCATCCCATTATACCTGGTAGCATCTCTGGGTATCATTGCTTCATCTCATCCATGGTCCAGTCTCATCCAAGGGACTCCAGGCCTGTACTCTGTCTACATGAAACTCACTGTAATTACGTCCAGCTTGAATCTGTTTTGGTCCCTCATGGAGCAGCTGCCATCCGCAGGAGCTGAAACCCTGCCAAGAGCTTGTCAGGCAGGACAGCAAACAAAGAATCGCAGCAGCGCGGATGCGATCTCCGCTGACTGACGCATGAAACAGGATGTCACCTTGGCAATGGGTGCACAAGTGGTAGAAAGGATCCTTGATAATGTCGCCAGCCAGGTCTTCCAGGGAAAGGTCAGGCTAAATAAATTACATACCGTTCCAATGTCAGCAGCGCAGCCCTTGAGGTTCAGCAAAATTGTTCAGGTCCCTTTTCTAAGAGCTGTTTCATTGCAGGATTTTCCATTTTGCGTATGTTCAGCTGGGGGAACTGTTTTTCTTCTCATTTAGTAAAATGAGCTTGCAGCCCAGTGGCAGCAGGATCGATACGGGACTTCAGTGAAATATAAATCTGGGCAGCAAAAGGAAAAACAATCGCCTGCTTGCAAGTACATCTGTCCCAAAGGGCACAGAGGGATCATCAGGCTGCAGAGATCCAAGCACTATTCCCTGCAGGATCATGGAGTGACATCAGCAAAAGAGGAACAAAAATCCCTATTTGTAACAAAATCACAGCTCGTTAATGCTGTAGGGAAAGTACCCACTTGAAACAGTACCCAGCTGCCAAAGTGTGATTTTCTGAGTAAGCCAAGAAAAAGCCTGCAATGGCGAATGCAGCAGATGTGTCCAGATGCTGCAGCAAAGAGGGTGCATGAATTATTCAGGGCTGGTGCTTCGCTTTGGTCCTTGCCGAAGCAGTGGCCCATGCTCCCCTTTCCTTCACCATCCCTGCTAAGTAATGGCAAATAAATCATCAATTTCCCAAAGTGTCATTTGAAGAAACCATGGCCTGAGGCTGGGCGAAGAAGTTGAGGGATCGCTGGGGCATGATGGGTGTTGGGAGTCTTGTCTATCTTGGCGTATATAAGCTCATCACGCATCCTTTGTGATGGGTCAGCTGGAGGGAGTAATAAAATAGTAGCAGTGTTTGTAACTGTGCTGTGCTGTGCCCCCTCTTCGTCCCCTCCTTGAAGTCAAGGGTGGATAGATGGGAGAGGATCAAGAGTTTATCTGAGATTAAGGCAGTTCCTGGGTAGAAACAGAGCTTGGGACACTTGGCATTTCATTCTTGGACCTTCCTCCCCTCATGCTCAAGCTTCTCTGTGCCTTGTTGTGGCCTCTGCCTTGGAGAATGAATGAGTCAGTAATTGGATGAACCAAAAATGGGAGGAAAAGGTAACCATCATGGGCAGGAATAGCTCCATGCTAATTGTAGCAATTAATTAACAAAACCTCCTTCTCCCAGCAGACAGGCAGCGTAGTGTAACAAGATCAGAAACTGCCAGGGAAGCCACTGTGCACATTTTTCTGGTTGTACTTGTTCCCGTGTGTGTGACTGCTTTATACTGGCCCAAAAGCCTTGCTGGGTCTGGCCCCACAGCCAGGCTGTTCCCAGATGGGCTGTACTCACATCCCAGCTGGGGCAATGCTCCATCACTGGCAAACCCATTTACTGCAGTTGCCATCATATGCCAAATTACCTTCTCCTCTGAGGGACACCGCACATCAGCTGAGCCCCAGCCACTGGTCCCTCGTTTGCTTGTAACCTACCTGCTGATGGAGGACAAACTCATTAGCTTTTGGGGTCATTTGGGTAAAAGCCTGTTCCACCAGCTCCCCATGATGGTAGGGAAAAGGCAGGGTTTCTGTTGCTTTTTAGCATGATTTAGTAAGCAAATGGGCAACCTGGAAGCAGTGATATAACCTGGCTGCAAACCTTCTGCACCAGTGTGGGACCGTGCTTAGGTGCTGCTCATGCTCCCAAAAGATTAAACCATTAAAAGACAAACAAGTTTACACGCTTTGATGCTTCTTTCTGTTTGCAGCTAGATGGGATAGTGTAAATTTTCTGTCACTTGGTTTTCACATTAGTCCTTCATGTCCTGTCTAGACAGAGGGACTCTCAGGATTAAGGAGGCTGGACTTAAGGGCGGTTTAATGTCATGCTATGGCTCACTGCTGGTTTTGGTGATCTCCAGCTGCATTATACATCTGGTTCAGCGGAAGGAAGCTCGTTTCAGCCTCAGGGGCCTAAATGTCAGTGAAGTGGTGGGTCCTTCCAGCTGTCCCAAGGAGCAGCCACTCAGCAAAGCTTCCCCAGTGGCTTTGTTCCCTGCCCCGACCTGAAAATAATTGCAGAGCAGCACGATTACATCTGCCAGGAGAAGGGAAATTAAATTGTTTCTAAAGTGTTTACCCAGACTGTGGCAAAGCTCTTTGTTTCTGTTAACACCTATTTACTTTGAGCGCTAATTACTATTTTTGAACAAGCGGAGCCTCACAGGATCCCAGCTCCTCTGTGTGTCTGAGGAAGCCGACAGTGCTCAACAGAAGTAGATTTGCTCCTGTCTCAGTGCTGCTTTTACACTGCAATTTGCGCTGCTGCCACTTTGAGTGATTCAAATACAATGTGGGGAGACCAGCCTGGGACCCTGGGCCACAGGCTGCATGAGAAAGGCCAGCGTGTGGGTATTTCAAACCATCTGCATTTTCCCTGCCCTAGTGGGCAGGCAGCCAGGGCTCAGCTGTGAACTGGATTTTCTCATATGCTTTGTTTGTTGAAGTTTAAAAAAATACCAAATCCCACTAAACATATCTCATGTGCCATTAACCCTTTCTGAAGCTGATGCTTCAGCCAACCCCCTCTTTGTCCTGTCCCCAAAAGGACAGAGCTGCAGCCACGGCAGCCTGGAGTTTAATTTCTCATGAACCAGTGTGTGCCTATGCAGTGGGCACGTCCTTGCAGCGGCCCTGTGTAAGGATTAGTTATTTTGAAGGAGTCAATAACTTTATTAACTTCATGTCAATTTACTGTGCCATCCCCAGCACCTCCCTGGAGCTCCTCTTCTATCTCCTTCATGGAAAAGGGGCACTTTCGGGGGCTTGGATTCATGGGTGCTGAGCAAACACTAGTGGGAGTTTAAACACTTCATCATGCACATCATTAATGCCTCTGTGCTAGAGATTTAACCTAGAGACAGAACCACGGAAGGGAATATTTGCAGGTAAGTAGATGTCCTTGCTCCAAGCTGAAAGCTGCCTCCACTTGGAGAAGGTGAGGAAGGCATGGGAAAAGGATGGCACTGGGCTCCTGCCCTGATGGATTGTGTCTGGCAGCAGTGGCCTCTCCCACCCAGTACAATCATGTTGTCTTCTTTTTTTTTTTCCCCATCTGGGACTTAATTTATTTTATTTGTTTCTCTGCTTTCTGTCAGGGTGTTGCTCCAGGGCAGTTCTGGGTTCTGGCTAACTCCCCATTCCATCTCCAAGGCTCAGCATTGGTATTTTACATCATGACAGGGATCAATCCCCAGCAACCCCAAGGCTTTTACTGTCTTGTACATAGGTCAGGGCTGAGCATTAAAGTTTAATGGAGATGTGAGTGTCTTTCCTTCCTCCTTCAACTCACGTGCTCATTCTAGCAGAGTTTAATGGATCAACCTCTGGATACCAGTCACTCTCTGCTCACACTGGTGAGATCTGCACCTCACATGCATGCGTCTCTTTGGCTCGGTGCTGCCCTGGAGCCTCCGCCAGTTGCCCCCTTCCAGCCCGTGAGAGCAAATTTACTGCTCTCACCTGACTTGCTTTGGCTGGGGGTCACATATGGGCCACTGGCTGGTTGCTCCCCAGCCTGCTGGCTGCAAGTCTGTGTTGTGAGCACGTTTGGCTGCTCTTGCTCCCTCCTCGCTTCTCTCCCAAAAGTGTGTTTGTCCCAGCATCAGGCCAGTGATACCTCCAGCCCCATCGATCCCTTGCAGTCAGCTTTGCCTGGGTATTTGCCCAACAAAGGGAGCTCAAGATGGACCAAAGAAGAAAACAACACAGATATCCCTGAAGATTTGCTGGGAGGACAGAAGCTGCCCAAAACTCAGTGAAGATGCCGCAGGCTGCAAGACTAGAGTAAAACCAGGTTTGAACATTGTATACCACCCACCTCTCCCAAACACTCCCAAGTCACCAGTGTTCCCCATCCCTGCATGCAGGAGCAGGGCACCAGGGAGCCCATGCAAGGTGACAGCTCCTGCATTGCTGCCACCACTGCCTCTCCCATGGCCAGGAAGAACCAAAGCAGAGGGGAAATACTATTGACTGCCATAAGACCAGGTACTTCCTTGCTGTTGTGCCCAGCTCATGCCTCCTTCCTTCCCTACCTGTGTCCTGGAGGAGTTACAAGCCCAATGCCCAGCCAGGAAGTGTGCAGAGGCTTAGGAATGTTGGATGAGAAATGGAGGCAAGGAGGGGTAAGTGAGAGTGCCCTTGTGTCCCTGACAGCACCCAGGCCCTGCTGTGCATTGTTTTGGGATCTGCAGGCAGCACTGCCACCTAAGGGCAATGGAGCAGGCAGCCCCTTGTGGAGCCTTGTGCCCTCAAGTGGGCCATGACCTCACAGAATCATGGAATGCTTTGGCTTGGAGGGCACCTTAAAGATTGTCCAGTTCCAACCCCTCACCATGGGTAGCATCACCTTCCACTAGACCAGGTTGCTCAAAGCCCCATCCAAACTGGCCTTGAACACTGCCAGGGATGGGGCAGCCACAGCTTCTCTGGGCCACCTGTGCCAGTGCCTCATCATCCTCACAGGACAGAATTTCTTCCTAATACCTAATTTAAACCTGACCCCTGTCAGTTTAAATTCATTCCTCCTTGTCCCACTTGACTCTTTAGCCTGTGTTGACACAAGTCAGTTGGTCTTGACTCCATCTTTAAGCTCTGGTATGAGTTGTGCTTGGATATCAGCTCACATGGAGGCCGGTCTATCCCCTGGCAGACAGAACAACAAGCCATGAACAAGAGTATGGTTGAGTTGAGCTTGACCCATGGGATGGAGGGGGCATATCTGGTTGGATTGTCTCCAGATATCCCATCTTCCCATAATTGTTCACCTACCCAATTATCTAATGTCCCCTGCCCCATTTGGGACTTGGAGGCAGCTTGTCTTGGGACAGGAATGTGGAGCCTTGAGCCCTTTCCTCTGACCTGCTGTCCCACCATACAGAGAGATGTAGCCTTTTCCTTGGTGTTCCCATCAATACTTTCAGCACTCAGTGTCGAAGAGTGCCCTCTTTTAAAATACCTATGTCACATCTAGACCCACTCCTCAAGGGCGTTTGGATCAGCCCCCCTCATCCTTTTCTGCCATGTTCTGAGTGTTCCTAACAAGGGAAGCAGCTGTGGCTGCAGATTCACTCTGGAAGACCAATGCAGATGTCATATCTCAGCCCCAGGTTTGACCCAGCCTCAGTGGAATGGATGGAGGAGACCTGGCGGCCCCAGCTCACTTTGCACCAGCCTTTTGGTTAAACTTCAGGTGTATGCAGACACCTTCTTGCCCGAGTCACAGTTCACTCCTTAGCCTTCCTGCCACTTTAAATTTGTTCCAAACTTCCCTGACTCTGGTTTTCCTGCTCCACAAACAGCAAGTTATTTTAAGATCTGACACTGTTCAGCTTTTATTTCTGTGTAAACAATACTGGACACGGAGTGGTGTTGGCACAAAGGAGCAGCTTGAGAGCAGTTAACTGCCTGCTGCCTTTTCCCCCCTTTTTTCCCTCTTTACCTCTGGAGATGAGCTAGTTCAGGAACTGATGAGTTCACTGAAGAGCAGAGCACCACTAACGACCTGGAATTTGCTTCCTAGAAGACAGAAACAGGGAGAGGTCCTTGCTGATCTTTACCAGCTGGTCAGGGTGTCCTTGCTGTTATTCCCCTGGCAGTTTGGAGAGGGAATTGATGCTGCTAGGAGTGAAATGTGTGTGGGTGGTTATAGTCTGTCCACTGCTGGGGAGAAAATGGAAAAAATATGTCTAAAATGAGGCTAGTCATTTGCACCCTGAAAGTGCCCATTTCTTTTCCTTGGACTAGGACTAGGACTGATGAGCGCAGGGTATCCACTTTCTCCTACAACTCTGCTGAGATGAATCCCACCTGTCTCAGGATCACTACCAAGACCTTTGAGATAGCTGGATCTTCCAGTGATGTCATTTTCATACTTTCATTTACACCAGATGAGAATCAACCCCTACTATTCTCCCATACCTTATTCCTTTTGCTGTACTCTGCTCTTCAGGATGCTGGGCTCCCAGGAACATTGCAGGACCAGAGTCAACACTGCACTGCTGTGGTGGTCACCGTCCTTGATACCAACAGCAGGTTTCCTGCCCATAGAGCTGCCAAGAAAAGGACTGAGGCAAGAATGCAGAGGGTTTTAGCGAGGGAAAGGGGCTTAAGGGATCTATGCGATTAGAAAACCAAGCTTCTGGCTTCAGGGCATGTGATGTAATCAAATCTCTGACGTTTGCAGTGCTTGGATCAAGATTTTCTTCACAGTTTGGGTTTTGGAAATTTAGGAGGTTTTAGGATTTTCTTATTTAGATGTTTTTATTGTGACTGTGGACATTTTGAAGAGATAGGACTGAAAGAAATCCAGAAGATATGTGAGCCTTGTGTTTGCAAACCCATAACTGCCATCCCAGAGAGTCCACTGGAAAATAGGTGTTGGCTGAGCCTCCTTTGACCATACCCAGCATTGATGGGAACTGGCAGAGGATGTGGACGTTTGTGGGAGCAGTGGGTTTATAGGCAAAAAACACTCTTATCTCACTGCAAATAATAAAATCATCAACCAGCAAAAAAGAAAATTTATGCTCAGCTTTCAAAAAGGACCAACAGCCAAATACTCCAGCTCTTTTTGACTGTTTCCCAGCTGGTGCCCAGCTCAAGGGTATCCAACTGGCCTCTTCTGAAGATAAATACAGAGCTGGAGGACTGGGGCCTTTGGGGAAAATTCTGCCCTTTCCTGGCCAAAGTCCCACTGGGTTAGCTGAGCTGAGGCTGGGATTTGAGCTGGGAGAGAAGGAAGAAATGTGAAGTTCAAGAGGTCTGAAGTTTTTTTAGAACGAAAAGCATTGCCCAGCCTTTCCAGCACAGGTTTCCTAGCAGAGATTGACAAGCTGAGTTCACATCTCAGCCCTGGCCAGGGCTGTCTCCTGGCCTGGCACCCAGAATCAGAAACCCATTTAACATAATTCTTTGTTTTGTAATTGGCTTTTATGGCTATGAGCCCTGTCAGATGAGCTCTGTTAGTTTAATGGGCACGGAGGAATTTTTAGGGTGACTTATTGACCGTGGAAAAATGAGTGTGGCAGACGGTATCAGCAGTGCATCAAAAAACAAAGCCATACAAAGCCCTTGGAAACAAAAACAGCTGATGGACTTGAAGTGACACCGTCTGAGCAGAACTAAGGGAGGGAGGGAGGCAGGGAGGGAGGGAGAGTCGAGGGAGGCATTTTTGGGTGTCAGCCAACTGGGAGGAAACTCACAGTCAGATTCACCTGCATTTATGTTTCCCAGAGGGGTCTTGGGACTGTTTTGGCCCATGTGCCCAAGTCATGCACTTTGGGATTCATGGAGCTGCCATGAATCTGTGTCAGAGTGTGTCAGAATCTGAAGCAGAGCTTCTCAGGCATCAGGACAGGACATGGATCCGCAGGTGATGCCCAACACATAGGAACCAGGCTGGGAAATGCAATGGACAGAGAACCCCAAAATGCATGTGCAAGCAAGCTGTAGGACAAGGGGAAAAAATCACGTTTGTAATGGATAATTTTCTGGCAGTTTTTCACAGCGTGATTCTTTTTCCCCCCAAGTAAATCTGTTTCCCCATCTCTTCCCTCCATATATTTCACATTATTCCCTCCAAAGCTTTGAGAGGGACCACGGTTTTATATGCCCTGTGCCCTGCTTTGCAAAACCTGATAAAAGCCAGGACAGATTTAGACTCTCATTTCCCAGACCCCAATGCCTGTGTGTTTGCTGGTTTGTATTGCTTTATATTTCCGATTAAAACCAAGCCTGAGCAGAGGGAAAGCTTTCTAAAGCCTTTAAAGCCTCCAAGTGAAGGCACATGGAGCAGGAAGGAGACATGAAGCTGTCAATTCCTGTGAACTTTCCATGACACCACTCAGGGTTTGTTTCCAGACTGGTTTTTACTTATAAATGCAGTAGCATTTATTGCTGATTTTATCTGTGAAGATAGTACTTCTTCCCTAGCTGGTTTCTATGCCTCAGTTATAATTACTGCCTGCTCCTCAAACATACTTTTGAGTTACTTATTGTGGTACCAGAGCTGTATGTAATACTGGCAGTTCCTTAGGACTGTGGGGTTACACCTATCCAGGGATGCCCCATGAGTGCCCTTTCCACATCCCAGCTCCCTCCAGGAAGGCTGAGGACATCTCTAAGGGTCCATCACAGCGTAGATACAGCCAAGAAACCTGCCTTCTGCTATGCCAGGTGCCGCACAAGCACTGAGCAGAAAGGCAGACTGTGCTTGAAAGGATTCATCACGAAGGCACAGTATAGATGTGTTGGTGCATCTTTTCTCCTGTCTGTAGCCATGTGCTGCCAGAGGCAGATCAGCGATGGTACCTGTTCCCTCCAAGCTGGGAATGGTCTTTAAAGGGACACTTGGCCACAGCTCCTGAAAAACCTGTTTAAAAATGAGACTGTCCAGGAAAAGTAGATGTTATTTATCTCTTCTGTTCCCTGCTTGCTCACAGTTTGCTGCTTTTCTGTGGGATTCAGACACAGAAGGGAGTTACAGTTTCCACCAGGCATCCAAGGACCATTTTTGCAATTTTCCCATGCTTACAATCGCTTTAAACCACAGAGGATGAAGCAAATACTTACAGCTTGAGGGAAAAAAAGTCCAGCCCCCCCAAAAAATCAACAAAACCCACCAACCTGAGTCTCCATCCCTGGAGATACTCAAAACCTGGCTGGACACAGTCCTGACCTGCTGTAGCTGCCTGTGCACCCCTCTGGATAAAGAACCTCTTCCTAATATCTGACCTAAACCTCCCCTGACACAACTTCAGGCCACTCTCTTGGCTCCTGTCACTGATCACCATAGACAAGAGATCACAGGATCAGTGTCTTCCCCCACAGTGAGGTTTCCCCTCAGTCTCCTCCAGACTGAACAGACCAAGTGACCTCAGCTGCTTCTCACACAGCCACCCCTAAAGGTCCTCCAGCTGCTGTGTGGTGGGTGGTGAAGCTCTGGCCCATCTCAGCTCTTACTGGGGATGTAGCATCCTTTCAGACGAAACTGGGTTGTTGTCACATGCCAAAGAATGTGACTTGTTTGCACCTTTGATTGATTTCCACCCTTTATATCTGTTTATTGAAATGGAAAATAACATTTCACCTCAAAAATTTCTTCATGTGTTCTCTCAGTTCCACATGACCTAATCCCATCGTGGCCAGCACAGCTGCTTGTGCCAAGTTTTGGTATGATTACCTTCCATCATTCCACTGCCAAATATATAAACTGCCCCTGTGCTTGTACGCAGTTGTTTTTGAGAGTAAGCTGAAGTGGAGTGACTCAGTGCATTTGCTATTTTATTTTTTTTTTCATAATCAACAATGAATCCTCTTTTTGAAGTGTCAGGCACTCACAAATACTTCATCACCTGTAAAAGTGCAGCGATGGCTGTTGCGCTGCCTGTGGCTCCACCCTCACCTTCATCTCGTGGCTGATCACCTGCCCTGCCAAGCACCACCTTGTTTGACATTGCTGTCTGTGTAAATCATCCCCTCAAGCCTGCGTGTGCTCTGCACAGACTAAACCTTAATATAAAGCCTTTACGATGATAATTATTTTTGCTGGCTTGCCATGACGGTTCATATTGCTCTCCAGTGAGTCATGATGAAGTCTTTCAAATACCCACTTGAAATCCATAAATTCTGTGATGAATATTTCTGCTGCTTGATGCTTGCTTTGATGATTAGTGTTAGGGTCAAAACCTGGTCAACACATGATCTTCCAAGTGAAAATAAAATGGGAACTTACAAAAAAAAGGGAGAGTGACTTTTTACGTGGGCAGATAGGACAAGGGGAAACAGTTTTAAACTAAAAGAGGAGAGAGTTAGATTAGATGTTACGAGGAAATTCTTTGCTGTGAGGGTGGTGAGGCACTGGCACAAGTTGCCCAGAGAAGCTGTGGATGCTCCATCCTTGGCAGTGTTCAAGACCAGGTTGGATGAGGCTCTGAGCAACCTGGTCTAGTGGAAGGTGTCCCTGGCCATGGAAGGGTGTTGGAATTAGGTGATCTTTAAGATCCTTTCCAACCCAAGACATTCTATGATCCTATGAAAATGTTGCCTTCCTCTCTTGAGATCTATCTGAAAAAAATTCCTGATGGAGCAGAAGATTATTTTTCCTGGATTGCACTGTAGTATCTCTTAAGTCTTTGCTTTTCTTTTTTCTTTTTTTTTCTTTTTTTTTTTTTTTTAAGTATCGCAACCCCAGTTTATTGACTCTTGTGGCTTTTCCTCATTCCCATGATTCTAAGAAAGGGGGTGGATTTGTGATTTTTATTTGAAGCTCATTCATGCCTTTACCGCTTTATTATAGTTTTTAAATACCATTTTATCTCCTCTTTGGCATCAACAAAATTCCTTCTGAGCATCTGAGATCCTTTTGGTTTTTCTGTGGTGCGCCAGAAACTCACTTCCACCATTTGCTCTACCTCTGAGAAGAAATCAAGAGTACAGACTTGGAAATGCTCTGAGTTTCTTTGGCACAATGCTAGAAGGACCACCCTGTCCTCTGCCCACCAGTAACATTTTTATAGAGATAAATCCATGCTATCCGAGCCCTGGGCAAACAGAGCTTTGTGTACTAAAAAATCCACTTACATCTCACTAATGAGAACACATGCTACTGGTCTGGTGTCTCATGGTGCCATCTGAAGGGAAGACCAACCCTGTTTTCACAGAGCTCTATGACGCAGTGGTTTGTTTTACTGATAAGGTGGCTTAAAGAATTAGTACTGCCATGGCTGCAAGAATGCCCTCAGTCATATTAGATAAATTAAAATATTTGCTTTAGTAAGGTTTATAAGTGATGAGATGATGCACAAATGAGTTTTCCCTGCGAGTGCATTGCTGCATGAGTGATCCCTGTAAGGTTCTCAGCTGTCTCCTGAGCAGTTGGAGTTGGGAAGTTGGAGCAGGCTGGCTTCTGGTTGACTCTGGTCCCAGTAGCCCCTGCATTCCTGTGGCTGTAGCCAAAATCCATTATATCCTGGCTTGTTCCTCCCATCATCTCCGGAGAGAAATGGATCGGATGTGCTGTGTATTTGTTACCGTACCACTTTTCATCCCATAGATGAAGGGTGAAGGTGATAGTCATGAGATGGGCACCAAGCGTTGAATCTCACCCAGATCTGTCTCAGCAGCCAAATACAATAAGTTCAGACTTGTGTCACGTCAGTAATTAAAATCAAAAATAAAATAAATCCCATTCCTGTGAGGAAGGAGAAGGGCTCACAAGTTGCCTGTATAGAGTCAGAGCGATCTGGAGAAATGCTGTCCTTGCAGCAAGTGGAGCAGGTGGCAAGCCCAAAACAAGCTCCCTTTCAAAGGCAGTGAAAATTTAGCATCTTCGTTTTCACTCCCTCTGGAATTCATTTTCATACTCTTTCAGTGTCGATTTTGATTCACACCTTTTCATTCTGAATTTGAATGGATTTCAGGAAAAAATAAGAATTGCACTTTCACATCTAAAAAGCACATGATTATGATTTTCAGTTGAAGAGGGGCAATCCTCCCCCAAAAAATGATCCACTCTGGTGAGAATGAATTGAAATACCCTGACCTTCTCCCCTTTTACTTTAAATTCACTTTTATCCTCTGAAGGTTTCTTGTAATTTCTGGCTTCAAGCAATCCCTTGGCAAGCTCCTATTTTGATTAAATGGCGTTTTCCAGCTGGAGGATGTCAGAAGATTTTCAGCTGGCCCTAAGCCAAGCACGAAGCACTGGACGAGGCACCGGGCAAGAAGATGTGGATTTTGTTCTGGGTGCTGCTTCCATCTGTGGTGGGTGCAAGGATGGGTGAGCTGCAAAGGGGTAATGTGCTCTGGTGCTTCTGGGTTTTAAGAATGGGCTCACCACACTTTGTGAGCTGGTTTGAGCAGGGAAGAACAGGGTGAGGGAATGCTGAGTAAGTGCATGAGATGGTTCCCAATCCATGAGCGAGCACTAGGGTAGGGATGGTTCGCTCTGGTCTTTGGATGCCAGAGGATGTTTTGGCGATGAATGCCAAAATCCAAAAGTATTACCCTGAAGGAGATTGTGATAAATCTGCCTTACCTGAGTCTCCTGAGGACTAAGCTCTACATTACGCTCCATTGCTCCACTAAACCCAGCTCTACTGCTGCTGTGTGTTAAAAATAACCACAAAACCAGCCCGTGCTTTAGTGCACGAGGTTCTGACAGCAACATCCGTGCTGGGAGTTTGCTCTGCTTCTCAGAGCAGAAATATCCAGCAGGGAGAGACTTACTTGTGCATGACCACATGTGACAGGGAGATGGAGGGTGTCCAGGTGGAAACACTCATGCACAGGGAAAAAGGAAAATGAGAACGTAAGGTGGAGCTGAACTGATGAGGACCAAAGTCCATCATGATGTTAAGCCCAGTGGGATTCAGGACTCCAGTCCACTTTGCATCTCCTTCAACCACCCTCAGCTCTTTCTTGGGATGGTCCCAGAGGGGCACAAGCTGTGGTGGATGGGGAATGTGGGGACAGGGACACTACTGGAGCTGACCCTAACACAAAATTGCTTGTGGGAGAAGCTGCCAGCCTTGCATTTCTGAGTGCAAATACCACTCTAAAGTATTGCACTGCTTTCAACCCACACCAGTTCTTGCCTTTGGCACAAGCCGCACTCCCCACTCCCTGCCAAACCAGTACAGATGTTTTAACACCCACCAGAACTTAGATAATTACAAACAGAATCAAGAGACTGGTTGGAATTGTTTTCTTTTCATTGCCTGAACTCTCAGCTGTTCTCAAGCGAGATGCTTCCCACTTTCTGACATTGCTTTCAAAGACATTTTTGTGGGACACATTGCTAATACTCATTTTATGATTAGGGGAATGCCTGGAAGCCTCAGCCAGGAGGGTATCACACCTTGCCTGCTGACGTAATGGTTACCACAGAGTGAAACAAGGGCAGGGAAGATGATTGCAGCAGCTGGGAAAACACTTTCATGGGAAATTAAGATTCATTTCTAACCAGCAGCTTTCCAGTCATGGCATTGCAAAGCTCAGCGCACTTTCAGATGGGTTTGGGGAGTGTTTTTGATGGGACAGAACCATGTGATCAGCTGGTGGGCACAGGTCAGAGAATGCGGCAGGTCCTTCTCATCCTAGATCCTCATGGGAGACAGTACTTACCATGGAGAAACTGTGAGCAGCTGAGATGATGGAAGCAGCAGCATTTCCTGTTGTAACAGAGGGAAGCCAGTAGCAAACACGTTCTTCCTGGTCTGTGCTTGTACAACCCTAAGACACAGCAGCATGGCCCATGATGAGGAGCTTTGTTCCCTCGGGCCAATTGCAAACAGCAAGGTTTGAGTTTAACAGAAGAGAACTGATTCAGCATCAATGAAACCACTTGTCATATGTGTCTGCCCTGGGGCCACTTAGAAAGCATCTCTGGGGAGGAGGACCAAGAAAACTTTCTTGGGCTTCACTGCACATGAACCCCATGTCTTTTCATCTCTTTTCTATCAGAATGCTTTGAGGTCCTCCTGGACATGCAGGCTCATTTTGTCCTTGCATTTGTCATCACAGGTGCTGACTGTTTGGGTGGGAGCCGACCAGCACAAGCCCACCAGCCCTGGTGGGGTCAGGCTGTCTTCATGGCTCTCCCCTCAATCCCTGATGCAAAATTGCTCATCTGCCATGCCTAGACATGAAAATTTCCATCTGACATTATTCCAGTTCATTTCTGGTTGCTGTGGAGACCAATTTAAATGAAACTCTAGTATTTTGAAAGAGAATATGAGTCTAAGTCATTTGCCGTGCAAGGTCCCGTGCTAATAGCATTAGCATATTATTTGATTATGGCGATGTGCAGGGAATAAATTCCAAGTCCTTTTGCCGTTGTTGTGCCTTAAAAGAAGAGGAAGAGAAAAACCTCTGGGTTTTAACTGATACTGAAGACCTTTACTACATGTGAACTCCTGGTTTCTGAATGCATAAAGCTTTGGAGGTCACAGGCAGTTTTAACCTCATGGCAATGGGAATAGCTTGCTAGAAAGGACCTTTTCTTCCTCTGCTTCCACTGAGCACTGTTAATAGACTGTCTAATGGGCAGGACTCAGGTTTTTAATGATGGACAGAGATCCAGGATGGCTTTTTGAGCTGTTTGCATCTTTCCTGGAGTGCTGGTGTGGCAGAGCCCATCAAGAGAGCGGCTGCAATCCTCCCATTGCTTATAGAGGTTTTTGCTTCTTGCATTTTGCCCTCTACCATTTTAAGAATGGCATTGCCTTCAGGGTTTCTTCAGATGATCCCAGTATGTGGACAGGGTATACCCATACCCCTAAATGAAAGAGAAAAACAAAACAAACCCACGACAAGAAAATAAACAAAAAAAGACATGAAAAAAATCTTGCAGATAGACTTGTTTTGAGAGAAAAGGCTGCAGAGATGAAAATGGGAAGCTGAACTTCCAGCAAGGAAAAAAAAAGTCAGTCTCCACCCCTAAGAGCCTATTTTCTGGAGCTGGACTGACTCTTGCTTGCAGACTGACCCCTGGCTGCTTTGTGGCTGGTTCAGAGACACAATCCTGCGTCCATGAGGCTTAATGACTTCTTTTGTCCTCTCTCTGGATTTTTGTGGTCCATGGGGCTGATGTTGCCCTGTCTGAGCATGATGGGCTCACCTGAAGCTGTGTGAGAAATGTGGAGCTCTCCTGCAGCCGCCTGGCCCCATCTTCACCCCTACCCCTGCACAGCTCCCACCTCCCTTGCCTTTTCATTCATCAGCTAAAATACCACCTATGGAGCAAAAAATAACATTAATCCTATATAGAGGAGAGAAAAACAGAGTCAAACTCCTACAGTCAGGTCCCATGCATAAGTGTAAATGCACACATGAAGCAGGGCAGTCTGAGAGGAGTAATTTGGGGATGCTCTTTTTTCCCCCAGTGCTACTTCGCTGAGCAATGGTAAAGCAGACCCATAACAACACTGCTGTTTTATTGACTCCCTGACAAACTGGGAGCTATAATGTTTCTTCCCCCAAGGAAAGGTGAGATCGAAATAAATTACTTCTGTAAAGAGCCAGGAATGGCAGTTCTTCTATAATACAAAGTGCAAATATTTGGGCCTCCTGTGCACTCCCTTGAATAGAAATGGTCCTAAATAATGCATAAGTAAAATGGGTTCACATTTTCTCCTAGTGAAAGTTTTTCTCTGCTCTCCTGGAACAATAAAGACCTCTGCTCCCACTGTTTATAAAAAGGGCCATAAAATTTAAAGCAAGCTGTTAGGAAGCCCTGTCTGGGATTAGACCAGAATTCATTCTTTCTACTTCTCCATCCCTGCTAAGTGAGGTGTGCTCTCATGTTTGCTCAGGCAAGGAAAGGTGCCCATATGCTGCTTATAGTGAATGATAAGAGGATGAGCAAAACTTTGTTCAGGACCTAAAAGCAAGTTTTTCCTGGGCTAGGGGAAGTCAATGGTGCACCCGCTTCTGGACTTTTTGACGACATGTTGGACTGCAGCGCTTAGGTGAGACTGCTCTGGTGTGATTTCCAAGGGAAAACTGGGTTAGGATGTGCCAAAATAATTAGTCATCCTCATCATCATAAATAGTAATAACCAGTTATAATAACCAATAATAGTATCCAATGCAATCCTCCAAAACAGGATGCCAGAGCTTCATGTCACACCGTAAGGGAGCTTGTTTGATCCTGGGCCATCATGAGACTGCCTCTGGGGAAAAAAAAAAAAAACAACCCTTTTCTTATATGAATGTGTCCTCTCTTTCTATAGCTCTTAGTTTTCAACAGCTTCAACCCTGTCCTGCAGCACTGGGCTCCACAGACTGCTTGTACCTCCAGACAGACTTGCTAAGGATGCCCCGGCTGTCTGCCAGAATCACCACCCACAGACAGAGAGCAGCTAATTCTGCACATCTCCATTGCCTTGTTTTTACCACCTGCTACTTAGTCTGACAACGGCATAAATACGCACCTTGAGACCACTTCGTGTTTTGTACAGTTACACCACCTCATCTTTGCCCTTTCCCGCTGTTCCAGCCTTTCCTTTATCCCATTTAATCCCTCAACAGATTGGTTTTGCAATATCAGAAATGATGATCTATGAAGCAGAGCAAGATGAGTCGTTCCATGCAGCAAATGAGGCCCAGCCCAGCCCACACTGCCATGCTGGGATTGTCCTTCATACCAGCTGTAGGTCACTGTCCCAGTCCAGGACTCTCAGATAAGGATGGCCCAGGTGGGATGCTCAAGGGCACACATAAGCCAGGTTTGTGAGCATCCACGTTCATCTGCTTTTATCTCCAGCACTGAAGCCCTTATAACAAAAATAAATAGGTGCACACCAGGCATCCCAGTCTGGCCAAATGTCAGACTTCTAAGTACTGACATGAGTGTATAGCTCCACAATCAAGTGGCAGATTTGCTCTTCAAATGATAACTGCCATGTCCAGGACATGTTGATATAAAACAGAGATGGGTCACTGGCACCAAGGGGGTATTTTCCAGGGCAGGGATGGGATTTGGGGCACAGCCTCATCTTGCAGAAGCAAACCTGTGTTCTCCAGGAAGAAGCATTGTATAGTTTCTGTTGCAGACTCTGTCCCTTCTGCCCCTTTGTCCTTCAAAGAATTGATTACTGTTAAAATAGGTGAGATATATAATGCTTTGAGGTGAGGACTTGGTTCCTTTCCCTCTCTTCTTGCTCACTCACTCGCCAACACTGTGATTTTTTTTTCCCCCATTTCCAATGCTTCTCCAAAGCAAATGCTCGTACTTTGCCACTATTTTTCAGTTGTTTCATACAAATGCAAGCACAGCGCTGACACTAATGGAGAAAGACGATGCTATTTATTGTCATCTTTTTCTCACTGTCTCTCCCATAACTATTTCTTGTGTAATTCTCCCTATCCTGTGTCAGATGCTTAAATAATTGGGAGATTTCACTGTTCGCCATAGAGAAAACCTGAGGGAACTAACAGAGGCTAAGTGTCATTTAGATGACTGAGATTTTATAGCAGAAGCCATGCCCTCAGCCCTCTGTGCAGCAGATCCTTGTCTATAAAGGGGTGATGCTCCTCCTTTGCCTTGGCCAGTCTGTCCTGACCAGTTTCCCAAAGCAAATGGAAATGAGCATCAGAAACTGGAAAGGAAAAGCTCAAAAGCCCTATGTCACTGTTGTCTCTACTCTTCAGTTCCTCTGCAGTGGGGGATGCAGCTGTGCCCTGTCCTTGTTTTAGGAAGCTCGGCTGCCCCTGCTTGACACCCAAAATTCAGGCAGTAATAAGAATTAGGGTGCCTGTGTCCATGCACGTAGCTCTTAATTTTGAAGAAGAGAGGAAATTACCCAGATTGGATGCTGTGTCCCACTAACCTGCTGGAGAAAACCTTTAGTGATCTGCCAAGGCATCCTCAGACTGACAATAGCTTTTCCAAATGCCATCCAACTTGGAGGCAATAGGGAAAGCTCAGTAAATAAACCTTCAGGTGCCATGCTCATCCTCATGGCATCCCAGGGCCTCTTGGCAGCACTGTGGTGCGTTGACTCATCCAATGGACATGTTGTTTGTTCTCTCACTGCCGGGAGAAGCATGTGGAGGGCTTGTTTTGGTAGGGTTGTTTGTCTTGTTTTAATTATTTCTTTGTATTTGTGCTCGAGGAGAGAGCTGGCAGCAAACGCAAGGGTGCTGGGAGATTCCCATGGAGAAGGTTCCCCCTCCTTTTGCTAATAAATGATGGAACTGCTCCAGAGAGTGAGGAGGAGGGTGGTGCATGAGCACAGTCTACTCTGTGCCATCCTAGAGAGTATTTCTAGTAGATTTCTACTATTTCCTCACGAAAGAAAATCTCATTTGCCACAAGTTTTAACTGGCATGAAGTCAGCGGTGTGGTCCAAGGCATTTCGTGGCCAGAGCAAATCTGAGGAGCCCTTGTTTGTGGAGCTCTTGGACCAGTCCTTGCCAGTTTGTTATTGGGAGTCATGGAGAATTGTGTGCCACTCAGGGATGCCAAGCAAGCCTGGTACTTTTGCTGGGAGCATTGACAGGAGCACAGGAATTTATCCATAGCATCATGCGAAGATACAGACAGTTGCAGTCCCAGCCTCTGCCTTAGGGAGGGGAAAGCTGACATTGCAGCTCCGGTGAGAAAGGACATTCTGAGCAACAATTTCCAAAGGAGGCTGAGTTATTATTTTGCTCAGATAAGCCCAGGAACACTGTGTGAAGCTATGTGCACACAGCAATACTCGAGTGCTCTGGGAATTCAGAACTGTCAACAAGGAGGGAAATACTGCTTTGGGGGATTGAAAACATTAATAAAAAATTCCTGGCTCCCAGCCTAGTCCAGCCCATTGCTGACTGCGCTCACAGTTATGGATTTTTGCTTTGAGGGTGGATTTCTAAGGTTTTTTTCCCCACTTTGCTGTAACACATGCACAAAAATGTATATCTTAACCCAGACTAGTGAGTTCCAAGCCTTTGGCCAAAGCCCACTGACACCACAGGGTTTTGCAGGGCTGTGCTGGTTTGTCCCCACAGAGCTGCTGGCTCACTTTCTTGCAGGGACCACTACAACAGCTGCAGCCCAAGCCAGCGAGATGTATGCGTGTAAATCGTGCTGCTGACATTGGATTTTAACTTGTGGGCGTCCAACGCTGCCTTTTCCAGACCGTGAGAGTCCAATTCCCCAAACTCAGAGGGGAACTGGCCAGGAGATGTGGGGTTAGGATGACACTTCCCACATGGCCCCACTACATAATTTTAACTCTGCCCCCCCTGGGAATGGCAGTAGGAACTGCACAGGATCTTATCCCTGCTTGGCTGCACTTGATACATTCCCTCAACATAAACTCAAGATATCAACATCAAGCCAAAGGATTAGAGGACCATAGGTTTATCCATGGCCCCAAGGTGATGGCCTTGAGGGACTGACAATCATCATTCCTTTTGGCTTGTGGAGAGATTGCGTGGAGTATCTCTCGTCATGATGTGGGTGGGACCGATGCCTGAAGGCATCCAGAAGGGATCCCATGGAGATTATTCACTAAGAGTGCTGCATGGATATTGGAAAGGAGTATTTGTCCTCATCACTTGGGAGCTGGGCGCTGCAGCATAGCAAGTTGAAATGGCTTTGGGATCTCTGGCTCGTATTCATCCTCTGTGCCTAAACCCTCATGGGGACCTGTCTGCGTTTCAAGTTGATGTGGTGTCCTGATTTTTCCCTTAGCGTGCACTAAGCTTCAAATACTACTTTTCTGCCTTGGTTTCCTTTCTTGCCTCCTTTTCTGCCCTCCAGCAGGACCCTCTGTCAGCATGTGACCTGGACATGAGCTGTCCTTTATTCTAGTGCCAAAAAACCCTACAACATAAAAAATCCAGACCAGTCTTGGCAGTCTCCTTCCACAGGATTTATCTTCCCAGCCCTTGCAATACCCTCCCAGCCCTGCAAAGCAATCCATCTCTCACCTACCATTACGGAGTTCATCTCACAGACCTAATGGAGTACGTGAGTCCTGAATTGGCTCCCACTAATGCTCTCAGTGGCTGGGTCGCTGCGGGAAGCGAGCTGGGAATTCATTTTGAAAATCAATGAGGATGCCAATAGAGCGGCTTTCCCCAGGGAAGCGACATGTTTTTACCAGGCATTGCCTCCTGCCCCCCTTCATCCCCCATTTTCATTTATGTGGCCGGAGTAACCGTGGAGTAATTCATCCTGATTTCAGTGAGTGCATCTTTTGCACTGCGCTCTTCGGTTTCCCCAAATCAGACTGATTTTTGAGGAAAGATTAAGGTCTCCTGGTAGTGCCAGGATTCACTGGACTCCCCGAAGTGTTGATTTGAAGTTGCTGTGCCCTGGGGCATTGCTGGGGACTGTCTCCTCTGCACAGCCCCATCTCTCCCCTCAGGCTGTGCTAGCACAAATAAATCAGTGATATTTCTAACTCCTGCGTGTATTTTGCCCTGCCATGACATTTTGATGCAATGGCAAGTGCAGAGCCTGCAGGGATAGTGTGAGAGGACAGCTCAGGGCTACTGGAGCTACCCCAACAAAGTGCAGTTCATAGTTGTCCCCAGAGGTGACCTTCATGCTGGGATGGGAGCACAACACCAACCTGCCATCCTCACCATCCCCAAAGAGTCTTGGCCAAAGCACAGCGCCACGGGCACTTCTTGGTGGTGATTCGGGAGGTGGCAAGACAGGGGGGCGTTCTTGAGAGGTACTTTGGGTGCAACCTCCTTGTTTTTGATGGCAGTGTGGGTTTGGGATCTCTCATCCTGGCTGATCTCAAAGCGTTTGGTTTGGGACTGTGATTTGGAATTTTCATAGCTCTCAAGGCTCCTTTTCCAATGGGGATCATTCTGCACTGCTATGGGATAAATATTTAATAAGAATGAGGGTCAAGGCACTGTTTTTTCCCGAGGACGCCGAGATGGCCATTTACTCCCATGAAGAGCACCATGGGATCTTTAATGCCCATGCAAAAAAGACAGGAATCGGGGTTTTAAGCTGTCATCCCCCACCATTAATGTCAATGTTAAATATCGATCCTTTCTGTGTTTAGCACAAACCAAACAACAGAGTCAAGCTGGGCTCTTTGGCTTTTATTAATGTACTTTTTCTGCACTGGGTGAAGTTCGCAGTAACACCAGGGAAAAAATGTAACAGCATTGAATGAGCAGCAGACAGATTGATTTTGTATCTTGACGTGACTCAGAAGTTGGTGAAAAATCACCCTGTGTGGAGTTTCTCCTTGTCCTAGCCATGACAGCTGCTTTGTAGAGAACTCATTTCTCCGTAGCATAAGAGAGTCAGGTGCAGAATTTCTGGTAGGATCTGGAACTTGAGGGAAGGAATAGAAAAAAGAGGTTGGTAATCTGTAAAAACTCCCACGTCCATGTGTTGGAGGGTGAGTATCTGAAGTCAAATTTGAAGAGCCGGTGAACATCATGTCAGGGAACCGTGAGAGCAATCCCAAAATTAATGATGGCTAGAAAATGCATGGATTCCCCCTTTTTGTTAGGGTTTGGTTTTCTTCTGTGTTTTGTATCAGCACCAAATAAATGTAAATCACAGTTATTATATGAAGTGTGACTTCAGTGAACCACAGTGAGTGGTTTTCACGTCAGGAGTGCATGGATGGTCTTCTGCGTGGTTTTCTGCAGACAGAGATGGATCAGCTTTCTGCAGCTTGTGAGTTTTCTGGGTGTTTTGGTTTTGTTTTGGTTTTTTGGTTTCGTTTTGCTTTTTGAAAGGGGATTTACAGCTTGGCTGTAAAAATTCATTCGTGGTTCAAATTTATGAAGCACACTTACGAGAGGGCTGGAGTAGCTGGGTGATTATTCCTGACCTCTGGGATATTCTCCATTGAAATTAATGTGATATTTTAAAGCCTGTTTCTCCTTGAGCAGGGGGAGTGGGCACTAGGAGTCACGCCTTGGGTCTGCATCCCATTTTATTCACAGAAAACAGCAGCAGCTCTCTTGAGGTCACAAAATCAATACAGAATTGGGAAACATGAGACTGTTTTTCATCTCTGCTGTCATTATGTCCATCTGCATTCCCACCCTGTACCTCAGTTAACCCAAGTGCAAAGAGATAGCAGTGATACCCTTACACAGAGGGATGGAGGTGATTTAAATCACATCTCACTGCGGTGTGAAAGCTCCTGTCTTTTAAACCAGGTTTTAACAGCTCACTGTGCTCCCCATGAAATAGGCTGACATCCTGCAGAGATCCCAGCAAGCCACTAAGTATGTGATAAAATACTATAAAATGATGAAATATGATGTATGATAAACTATGATAAATATTTATTTCCATACATGGGACCTACTACTTGGAGTGTGTGCTTCAAGTAGAGAAGCTGAGAGCATCACTTGAAGTCATAAGCAAACCCCACTGACCTCCATAAACGCAAGAGCATTTACATAAGGAAAATCCTGGGAACGTGTGGGGTAGCCGCATCTGCCACTCACAGGTGTGTTTTCTTCCCTGCACAGACACCCTGAGGAGCATCGCCTCCCTGAACCACGCCCCGCGTTCCTCCCCAGCAGAGCTCAGCAGTGCCAGCCACCATCTGCTGCGAGAGCGCAAGTCCTCAGCGCCGTCCCACTCCAGCCAGCCCACCCTGTTCACCTTCGACTCACCTGCCAGCCACCTCCAGAGCACCCTGTCTGCCAGTGCCCCCCAGGACTACCTTTTCCTCCACCAGTGTATGAGCAGAAAGTCAGAAAATGCAAGGTACTGTAGCCCACCTGCTCGGGGACAGCTGAGGGAGGGCTGGGTGTGAGTGGCTCAACCCACCTCCATCCCTGGAGGTCTGCCAACCTATTTGGAGAAAGTCCTGATTGATGGTCTCGTCTCATCGTGGTTGAGAGGAGGAGGAGGAGGAGGAGGTCAGAGTGGTGAGCGCACAAGCTCCCAGCTTTCCTGGCTTTCTGGGTGGTGTTAAAAACTGGCTGAATGGCCAGGCCCAGAGGATGGTGGTCAGTGGCACAAAGTCTTGTTGGAGGCCAGCCACTAGCAGTACCCCAGGGGTCAATACTGGGGCCAGTTCAAAGGGACGTAAAGTTGCCGAAGGGACTGGAGCATCTCTCTTAAATGGAAAGGCTGAGACAGCTGGAGCTGTTCAGCTGGCACATGAGAAGGCTCAGGGGGATCTCCCCTGCAGGGAGGGTGCAAAGGGGATGGACCAGGCTCTTGTCAGTGATGTCCAGTGCTGGGGACCAGAGGCCATGGGCACAAACTTGAACACAAAAGAGCCCATCTGAACATCAGGAAACACTTTTTCACTTCGAGTGTGACTGAACACTAGCACAGGAGTCTCCATCCTTGGAGATATGCAAAAGCTGTCTAGGGACAGTCCTGAGCAACCAGCTCTAGGTTGCTCTGCTTGAGCAGGGGCTTAGACCAGCTGACTTCTACAGGTCCCTTCCAATCTCAACCCCTTTGTGATCCTGCAGGCAGGGCCCTAATTCCTGCCTTTAACCAGAAAAAGGACAAACAAAGGGATGGGCAGGGTGTGCACTACTCTGCCGTTCACCCCTTCCAGAGCTCCCTGGGCTTCGTGGCAGCTGGTGGTGCACAGTGTGGGATTTCTGAGCCAGCGACAGCTCCCCGCCTCCAGACCCAGCCGCTTGCCTTAAATAGCGAGGAGTTTTTTTGACGTGAAGAGTTTTGGCTCGCGGGAGCAGGCGAGGAGGGAGGGAGGGAGGGAGAGACAGTCGGAACCCAGCTGGTGTGGAGTGAGAGCAGAGCTCGGGCTGCAGCCTCCACTGGGCTTTCCTGCTGCAGCTGACTTTCTCTGCTCGGAAAACAACAACAGAAAAAGGCTCAATAAAATTAACTTCAGATGGAGTTAGTGGAACAGAGTTTAAAAAAAAAGGGCCCTCTCATGCTCCAGCTGTGAGGATACCTAAAAGCCACCCTTCAAGACCTGCAACGGGACTGGGGCCTGGAGGAGAAGGAAGGAAGCACCAATGCTTTGGTGAGCAGAAACAAACTGGCCAGTGGTAGCTTCTGCAACTGGGCCAGAAATAATCATCCGATCAATGCCCAGTGCACGGGGCCAGGCTGCAGGACTGCTGGGAATCCCTCCCCTTTCAGCTCTGGAGCTCTTCCTTTACTCATCCATAAAATGAGGGTAATAGTAGCTAATTGGCAGGCAATGCAGAATAATTAACCCATGAGATGTTTCAAGTCCTCGACCAAAAATACCCTGACAGAACCCAAACCACTTCTGAGTGGACTGAGCTCCAAAAGTGGTAGGGATTCATTTGTCTTATCACAACATCACTTTTTTTTTTCCCCCCTAAATAAGCTCTATTTCTGAGCGCCATCTCGTGCTGGCTCCATGAAACGGAGTCCCTGTTGTCCCTGCAGACCATCAACCACACCAGAGCAGTGTAAACCAACATCTCCAAACTTTTCCCATAGGACTGACACTTTCCCAGTGATTTGCCACGACTGGAAATTCCCCCATAACAACTTCACTTTTTCTCACTACAATTAGTGATACAGGCAGAACTTTTTCTGTGGGGGGAGGTGTTTATATGGGGCTGGCTGAGCCCTTTCTGACTGGGAGTGCGTGATTCCCAAAAGCCCAACTCATGTAAGGGATAAAACAGGATATGAAGTACCTTGAAAGAAATCAGCAGAGGAGCAGTGGTTAACCAGCAGTTGTTAGAGGCCTGAGATCTCTGTGCTCAGCCCCTCTCCTGGCTAGTGTCCCCAGGCATGACTGCATATAAATTGACGAATCATTAGCAAGGCATGGATCTAGTGACCACACTGCCCTGCTCAGCCTGGAAGACTCGAGGGCTTTTACAAATCTGAAATTAGTCCTGAGGTGCATTCCTCCTCTGGTGCACATCAGGGCTGCACATGCCAAATCCCATCTTGGGGACATCTATTACTTCCCCAGTGCTTGTCCTGCAAGAGGGCAGGGTGGTGACTTGGCTGGAGAGTTTGAAATAATCCCCAGCAGGAATTCTTTCCAAGCCTTCTCAAACACATTTGCAAGGCAGAGGTGACATGAAGTGTCCCTCCTGTACAGGGAATGGGCGGTCAAGGCACAATGGCAATGCTGACAGATTGGCACTTTGCAGTTCTGCCTTGGGGTGTTTCAGCTGGTGTGAAAATTGCCCTTTTGGAGCAATTTCTCTCAGGACAAAAGGCTCACTCTTGCCTGTAGCCCTGTCATGGAGCTGAGTGTGGGTACCTCTCACCTGTGGCAGAGGCATTTTGAAGGTGCTTCAGGATTAAGTGGCTTGTGGACATGTTTGGAGAGGCCTGAGGTGTTCTCATTGCTCTGGGGTTGGGCACTGTGGGTCATTAAGGTGACAAACAGGGGTAGCAGAGCTCTCTGCACCCCAGTACCGGCTCTCCCCCCATTTCAGCCCCTTTCTCCCCTCCATCCGCAGGAGTGCCAGCTTCTCCCAAGCCACAAGGTCTGCCTTCTTCATGCGGAGCGACACGGCAGTCCAGAAGCTCTCGCAGGGCAACGGGCACTGCATGAACGGCGTTGGTGGGCAGCTCCACGGCTTTTACAGCCTGCCAAAACCCAGCCGGCACAACTCGGAGTTCAGGGACAGTGCCTACGACCTCCCGCGCTCCTTTGGTTCCTACAGCCACCCAAAGTCGAGCCTCACCAGCTCCGAAACTGATAATGAGGAGGTCTACACCTACAAGACTCCCAACAACACCCTATGCAAGGAGTTTGGGGAGCTCTCCACGGACTCCTATGACATCCCTGCCACCCCACTGTCCATCTACCAGATCCCCAGGACATTTACACTGGACAAGAACCACAACGCTCTGGCCGTGGCCGCCAGTGACTCACCCTCCGCACCACCCCCACGGCCCCCGAAACCTGGGCAGACAGAGCCACGGTGGGGCAGCCCACCCCAGAGGCCCCAGCCCGGCGAAAATTTAGGTCTCATCCCCATGGCAGCCACCATTCCCCGGAGAAACACGCTGCCAGCAGTGGAGAACAGCAGACTGCACCGAGGTGAATTTGGGGGTGGGGAGCTGGGCGTGGCTTTGTGCTATCTAGCAACCTTGGGCAGATCAGGCCCACTGGTTATGGTAGAGCTGGAATGCAGGTGGCATCAACCAGGGGGTTGAATAATCTCTTCCCAGCCAGGATCTGGCCCCATTTTTTGTATTCAGCAGGCCTGGAGAGGCATCTGCAGAGTTCTTCCCACCAGAGCTGCTCAGCTTGAACCAAAACCCCAAACCTGCTTGCTCATGCAGCCCTTCATCAGATTTTGGTGATTTCTGCCATTTTTATCTTGCCCTTACTGTAATTTGTAACCAGGTTTTTCAGAATGTACTTCAACCTGGAGCTGCCTTGGTTTTGCTTACCAAGGTGGGTGAGCAAAACGTTGGTTTTGCACATCACCTTGGTTTGCACATCTCCAAAACCCAACATCCCAAGTGCAGCAGAGTCACCATTGCCATTGGCCATGGGTGGGCTGTAGCTGAACATTCGCTTTCCAAACCTTGTGCCTAGGATGAAATAGTTGCAAAGTCAAGGTGGTTGGAAAAAAACCACACTGTAAATTATACACACAGCTCTCTGAAATGCATCTTCCATCTCCTTCTACCTAAATTCCCGCACTTAGGCTGAGATCAGACCCATGCTCAGCAGTAGACAGACTGGTCTAAGAGCTTAGCACTGATCCTCCCTTTACTGGAGGCTGCCAGCCTTTACATTTGCTGAGCAAGCTCAAACAGAGCTCCCCCTTAACCCAGTTTTGTCACCATGTTCCACCTTATCTGATACCTTTACCCCTGGGATTTTGCAGCACTTTGACAGAACAGGGTTAGGTCTGCATAGCACATGCAGTTGTGCTGGTGCATCAGAGAGATGCTAATTGGGAAGGAACATAGCAGAGAGTCTGTGACAAGTGAAAGATCATGCCTTCTCATCAGCATCTCAATCAACAAGAACAGATACTGCCCTCCTGGTGCCTGGATTTTGTTTCCAGGGACCCCTTTTTACTAGCAGGTGTGGTGGGACATGTGCATTTGTGGTTATGTTGCAGCTTCTTCTTGTGAGACGTACGAGTACCCCCAGCACGGGGGCAGCAGCGCTGTGCAGTCAGTCGAGTCCATGAACGATGGCTACAACTCCTACCTGGTGAGTTGGCCTTGGTGTGGGCCACCACACTACAGGCACCACTTGCACCTTATAGACTCAGAGACAGGCTGGACCTCACAGCCCAGCCCTGCAGAGCTAGGTCGAGAAGGGGTCTATTTATTATTTCAGTTAAAACCTTGGTGGCCTGCAGAGAACAGATGGAGTGGCAACCACCTAACCCAGCACCACGTGCAGAGCTTTGCATCCACACAGTGTGTCTGCCTGCAGCTTTGGCCCCAAAAAAAAAAACGGCCCAGGAGTTTGACTTCTTCCTGAAAGCCTGGGATGCTGCTGAGCTACATTTTGACATGTTGCCAGAACAGCCTCTTTTGTTCACTTTCTAAGATTTCCTGAGCTGGAAATGACATTAAAGCAGCCTTTGATATTGCATTTTAGTCATGGACAGAGCCCAGGGAAGAAAGACTTCCCAGGTTAAGCGTGCTTCTTCAGCTCACTCTGATCATGAGAAGATGCTCAGGTCTGGGCGATTAAGACCACACTGAAAACTCAGTGGGTTGCAATGTCTTGGAAACAAAGGAGGTAGACCCTGTCAGTGCAAAATGATGGCCAGGGAGGAGACAGATCATCCATTCCTTCTGTGCTTAGGTTTTAGAGTGAGTCTCCCCTCAGGTGTTGTTGGTTATGACGAGATGAAGGGATTGTAGTGGGATGGGGTTGAGCAGTGCCTTATGCTCACAGCACTTCCTCCCACTTGTCCCCCAGCAGGCCAAGGCAGCAGTGGCCCGCTCCCACAGCACCGACTCCGAGGACAACTACGTCCCCATGAACCCTGGTTCCTCACCCCTAATCCCTGCTGAGAAAGCCAACGGCAACGCCCAAAACCTCTACATCCCCATGAGCCCTGGGCCACATCACTTTGACCTGGTGGGGTTGTCCTCAGCCACCCTTCCTGTGCATAAAGGAGGAGCCGTGGCTCAGTGCCACAGACGGCTGAGTGAAATCCAGCCCCCACCAGTCAACCGCAACCTCAAACCCGATCGGAAAGGTAAGAATGGTTGGTTGTGCACAGATCTTTCCAGGAATCCTTCTGTTCTCTTAATACTTCAGACTACGTCTGTGAAGTTGTGTCCAGTCCTAGGTGGGGTGTGCTTTGCTGCCGCCAGCACAGTGAGACCTTCAGATGTCCCCCATCCCCTTCCTCTTTCAGGAGTTCTGTAGTGCAAATGTAGCTTTCGTGGTACTTGAACAGCTCATCTCAAACCCTTCCCAGCCTTTACAGGAGGTGCATGTCACAGACAGGATCTCACCCCGTTGGCCTGCACCTCTCCCTATGCTCCACCCCAAAATCTCAACATTGTATTCAGATGACACACATTTTTCCTGGTGTTTCCTACTGGATGGTTCTAGGCAGTTCTTCCTTCAGGACTTTGCCAACATCCTCCAAATCCCTCCCTGGTCCATTGTCTGACAGGTGGCCAAGGAGATCCTGAGGAGGAGGGCTCCCATCTTAAATGTGACAACACCTAACCCCATGAACACTCTGTTCAAGGCTGGGGTTGGAGCATAGCGCTCTTCCGCCTAATGAACCATCCATGATGAGAAGAGATTTCACGTTACCCTGCAGATGTCTTTTCTCATTCCCTATGGGAAAACACTCCAGACAGAGGCAGCTCGGGGCTGGCAGAGCCTGGTCTTGTCCTCATCTAATGCATTACCACAGATCTCTAATGAATGGTTTTGGGGCTTAGGCATTTTTAGCAGATCTCCATTCCTTGGGAGGCACATTCCCCTTCTGGGATCACCCATTCACTTTGGGGCTGTGGGGCAGAGAGAGAAATTCACTGTTTTCTCCCAGTTCTGGCATAAATGAGCACAGGAATTTTGGTTCAGAGTATTTGTCATCAGCAGGGAGGGCTGGGGGACTGATTAGAAGAATGAGAAGTAACCCTCCATAGGTTGGGGACACTCTCATGCCAATCATGGAGGCTGAATTATAGGAACAGGCTGCCTCTGAATAAAGGCTTTTCCCCTCCCCAGCAAAGCCATCACCGCTGGACCTGAGAAACAACACTGTCATCGATGAGCTTCCCTTCAAATCGCCAGTCACAAAATCCTGGTCCAGGCCAACGTGAGTAATGGTTGGGGGATGAATTCTTGCTTTGCTCCAACAACAGCTCTCTCGTCTCATTCTCACTGGTGTCCACATGTAGCCATGCTGTCACCTCTGCCATGGATTAAACATTCCCCACATCACAGCTGGTGGCAGGAAGATAAATTCATTTAGGTTGGAATTTCACATGAAAGCCCAGCATGGGGCTAACAAGCTAATTAAGATCCCTTGAAGACATTTCCTGTTTCTGGGATCTGACAACTCCCGGTGGAGAGCTGTGGCTCTGACCTGGGACCTGTGGCTCACCACAACTCATGATCCAGCTGAGCCAGACCAACTCAGCCACACTGGGGGCGGGGGGCATGATTTCACATCCAAGCTATCCCCCCAAAAACCCCACTGTAGTCTCAAAACCTAGGGTGCCACTGTCAGGGTCTGACCAAGCCATGTTTTGATTGCCTTGAAAGCAAAGCCTAGCCTGAAGGAAGTCTGCAAAATTAAACCAAAGCACTTCAGAGCTATGTCTGCTGGCCAAAAATAACAGGATTTGCACAATTCCAGCTCTGCTACTAATTCATGGTCTGATGTTGTCCAGTAAAAGGCAGAAGCAAAACTTGGCCGCTATGACTCCTCTAATAAATTGGATTGTGTGGAGACTGACTGCAGGGCATGAGCACTGTGTGCTGAAATCACTGCACTGGGAAGCAGCGAGCAGGGTTTGATTGACAAGCGGTCCGACCCTGGAGAAGCTAATGGATTTTTCCCTTATCAGCTGATCATATGACCCTGCTTTACTGAGAGGCAACGAATCGCTTTTTAAGACACGCGCTTTAATGCCAGAAGCTGATTTCTTTATTTTGTTCACTATAATTAGATTTGGCCAATTGAAAGCAAGACAATTCCTCAGAGGATTTGTTTTCCAGCAAGAAATTTGGATCAGGCCTTGTACAGTAAACAAATCCTGTATCTGTGGTGAGGCTGGAGGTGAGAGCCTTCACCAAGGCTGCCCCTGCATCCTCCACAATGAAATGTTTCCCCCGAGATGAAAGAGTTCATGGAATCTGATTTGTGTAGGTGATAGCAGGAGAGTTAAGGGTACGTAGCAAGCAAGGTGTTATAAAAAATTCTAGAAAGAAAAAAAATGGGGAAACCAAACCCAGTGATTTCTGACCCATGGAAAGGACAGGCTGGAGAACCTCAATGCCACCAGCTCTTCTTCGTGCCCAGACTGGAGCACAGTGATGGTTGCAGGCATCAGGAGCTGCCCTCTCCCATCCCTCCTTGGCCAAGCACCTGCAGCCATCAATAACGCATCAACCCTTGTTCTTGCAGCCAGTCCTTCAATGCCGGCTCTCTGCAGTACTGTCGCCCTGTCTCCTCCCAGAGCATCACCAGCACTGACTCAGGAGACAGCGAGGAGAACTACGTGGCAATGGTAAGGGCTCCACAGCTAAGATAGATGGTCCTGGCAGGAGATACACACTCCCCAGCTCTGCAGATGCATTCCTAGCTCATGACATGGAAGTGCTCAGATAGCACTGTGTGGAGTACATCCTTATGTGCATCCCTAAATGCACAAAACAGGGTGTTTCCTTCTGAAAATGACATGTCTTATTGGAGTTTTAAATGTGTATGAGAGCAGAAACATATCAGCTACTTTGCCAGGAATTAAGAGAGGATAAAAACTTTTATGGACTGTCAGGGTGTATTTTCCTAATTAAAGTTGATTTTTTTTCAAGTTTTTTCCCCTAATAGCTGCTGACATCATGTTTGTGTCGGGGCAGGGGCTATCAGAGTAGCAGCAGGGAGCGGCTCTGCTTACAGGGAGGGGATTTTGTCTCTCTTGGTGAAGCTACTGACTTGAAACATGATTTTGAAGTGATGTAACTAATGGGGTAGAGGAAATCTGTGCTCTGTGTAGCATGGTTGTGATTAATAAAGACCCCAGAGCTGGTCTGGCCTCACTGAGGTGTGGTTCCTGGGACATGCTAAAGCTCACGTCTCTTGTCAGGCATGTGAATAAAATCAGCACAAAGGCAGCAGAGCAGAGCTGCTCTGATACATGAAATCAAAAGCATGAGCTTGAAATATTCGTTAGCACAATATGCAACATTTATAGTATCCCAGCAGTTCCAGAGGCAGGTGAGCAAATACCCAGGCTCTTTTAAAGGTGCCTCCAGTGTGTTTCGTTTCCAGATTTGTGTTAATTTCCTGTTTAATTCCTTCCTTCCCGTTTTAATCCTCATTATCTCTCCTGTCTCTTCTCTGCATTAGCAAAACCCCATTTCTGCTTCTCCTGTTCCTAGTGGTACCAACAGCCCAGCGCCTAAAAAGAGTTCGGGGAGTGTGGATTACCTGGCCCTGGACTTCCAGCCAAGCTCACCAGGGCCACACAGGAAGGTATGGGGGATTTTATAAAGTTCTGATTAAAAGTGATGCGTTTTTAAGGGGTTCCATGCACATTGGCATGGTCCAAAGCCCTGGACTATGGTCTCAAGAGTCTCTGATGATCAGAGGGCTGGATCACCTCTGCTGTGGAGAGAGGTGGCATTGTTCAACCTGGAGAAGAAAAGGCTCCAAGGAGACCTCAGAGCACCTTCCAGTGCCTAAAGGGGCTACCAGAGAGCTGAAGAGGGACTTTTTACAAGGGTATACAGTGAGGCTACACAGGGTAATGGCTTTAAACTGACAGAGGGCAGATTCAGATTAGATTTAGGAAGAAATTTTTTACTGTGAGGGTAGTGAGGCACTTGACAGACTGCCCAAGGAAGCTGTGGGTGCCACATCCCTGGAAGTGTTCAAGGCCAGTTTGGATGATACTTAGAGCAACCTGGTCTAGTGGATGGTGTCCCTGCTTGTGCCATGGTTGAAATGAGATGATCTTTAAGGTCCCTTCCAACCCAAACCATTCTATGACTCACTGCTGTATTTACTCTAGGTCAGACTCAGTCTCTCTTGCATGTCTGCAGCTTTGCTGGAAATGTCACCAGAAGCATGGATGTGCAGGGTTCAGGGACGCTGATGAGACCACAAATTCAGCTGAAGACTATATATTGAAAAGCTGTCAGGAGGTATCCCAAGAAGTATCAGAATTGGTTTTTATCTCCTTCAGAACAACAGGTGCTCCAAAACCAGACTTGGATTTTGCACCTGAAAGGTGAAGGACAAGGGTTGTATAAACCTTTGTGGCAACCACTTGTGAGTTGGCCTCACTTTCTCAAACACCGCCTTGTTTTCTAGGCAAACCATTCCACTGGTTAGGTCTTATTATTTGACCGTTGTCCCTTGATGGTTTCTTCCTGCCCAGCAATATTTCTGCAAGTATTACCCACTTAAATTATATCCTGTTCTGGAAAAGCGATATTAGACCATTAAAAAATAATCTAGCTCCAGTTACAAGCAGATGGAAGTCCTCTGAAATGCTTGTAGAGGCAGAAAAAAATCCAGAACTCCAGAAACTATGGTTAAAAGTATCTCTTTGTTCCTCAACATGTCCCTTGGGTCACCCTGCAAACATATCTGTTGTTTTGGGGATGAAAATGAGCTAGTGCCGTAGGTGGGTAGAATCAGCACAGCTAAAAGGGATGGAGCTGGGATTTTTACGTGTATCTCTAAGACTTTTGGAGTTCTTAACAGGAAAAAGAGCAAGTGCAGGGCTGAACTCACAGTATTAGCAGTTAGAGAACACAGTTACAAGAAACATCCATGACCCAGAGTTTGTGAGAACATACAGACCTGCATGCTGTTTCTGCCCTCCCACTGCACCACAGTCTCATGCCAGCAAGAGGCGGAGCAGAGTGAAATCCTTCATCCAAGTCCCTTTGGGAGGTTAGAGGGAGGGTGATGAGCTGTGGAGTCTGCAAGAAAGCAGCAACGGTGCTGGTGGCCTTGCGGCACCCATGGTGCTGCTGCAGAAAGGAGGGAGAGGGAAGAGCAGGGAGCTGCTGAGTGACCAGATGCTGCCGTGTTTCTCCTGCCCACAGCCCTCCACCTCGTCAGTCGCCTCAGATGAGAAGGTTGATTACGTGCAAGTGGACAAGGAGAAGACGCAGGCGCTGCAGAGCACCATGCAGGAGTGGACTGATGTGCGGCAGTCCTCGGAGCCCGCCAAAAGCACGAAGCAGTAGTGCCCACGGCAGGCAGCAAAACAGGCAAATGTCCTGTCGGTTTTCCCCCACTGAGGCCCCGCTGGCCTGCCAGATCCACTTGGGCTGGATTTCTAAGACTTGTCTGTGGAGGGGAGGGGGTGTCATTGGTTTTTTTTTTTCTCTTAAAACAAAACGAAACTTAATTTCAGGGGAAGACTTGGCGGATACTGTTTGCCAGTGGTAAAGACCAACTATGTTCGGTGGCTAGGTTTGTGCTTTAGCTGCTGGATGCGCTATCCAGGAACTTCAACTTAGCAATACCAGGTTTCACCCTACACATCTTTTGCTTACAGCTATTAAAGCCACCTTGTATGTGCTACCACTGCATCATCTCTCCCCATCTTCTTCCATACCGTACCCCAAACCACGCCACACAGGTTTGCAGCATCTCACATAGGGTATCGTTCCCCAGCTCTGATTCTCCACTCCTTATGGTTGTCCTCTTCTCTGCCTCCTCCCCAACCCAAAACTGAGCAAGGACCATTCCTTTTGAAATCACTTTTATTGTCCCTTCTGTTGTAAATAATATGCTCAAAACCTCTGAGGGCTGTTTTCCTCCTGGCTGGATGGCCCCCTTGGTTTTGGTTAGAGTTGTTAACCTTCAGGAGTTTGAGAAGCATCCACACCATGCCATTGAGCTGACGTAGGAGCCCAGGACTTGCCCCGCCATACACACACATATATGCCAGCACGTGCTCACACAAGTGTGTTGGGGTGTCTTCTGTTTATATTCTCCATGATCTCTCAAAGTCAGAGAGCTGGAGAGATTGGCTATGGAAGGGGCTGGAGAGAAAGGCTTTGGAAGGTAGAATTTAAGCACTGACCCACTGCCTATCTGAAACCAGTTCCTATGGATCTGACCCTAAGAACCAAAATTAGCCTTTTGTGGCACCAAAAGTCCATAGACTGAGAGTCCTACATCATGGCCATCATGAGAAGCTCTGTGATTGAGTATGAGGGGGGCGGGGGGTCTCTGGAGACCCTGTGTATGTGGACTGGCACAGGATGAGTGGCAAGAAGGGACTGGAAGGCTGCTGCGAGGACTGGGGGAAGGCAGGTGCTGTACTGCAGAGGTTGGTCTTGGGTGAGGAAGCCTGGTGGAATGTTTCTTGGAAGAAAGAAGAGTAATTGAAATGTTGGTTGATGGTGAGGTCATAGGTTTGGGAAGAGGCTGGTCAGGAGAGTCAGGGCAAGGCATTTCAGTATGAGCTTTAACGTAGCACTGTGGTTGGTTTGTGGAGGGTCCAAAAGGCTGAACTGTTTTCCCCTCATCTTCAGCAATGTTTCTTCAACACAGAAATGGGGCTTGCTGACATTAATGACCCTAGGCTCTAATTATGGATGGGAGTCTGCTGTTGTCCCTTGCCAGCATCCTTAACACATCCAGGCTTTGGGATCACTCCCCAGGCAGCTGCTGAGCACAGAGAGAAGAGAAGGATGAGACAGTTTAATGCAGAGATAATAATTCATGATCTCATGAAAACAGGAAGAACTAATGATTGCCATGGAGCAGCCTGATTGCCAGACAGCAAGAGCTGACACGAATAAACAGGCTGACCACAAACCAAGAGCCAAATGAAGGAGACATTAGAAAGATTAGGTAATAATATTTATTAAAGAAGTGGAGCTATTCTTTCTGCAAGCTGAACCCCTCCCTGTTCCACCGACACTACCAAGTTGTATTGATTATTAATGCTTAAGTATTAACATATTTGTTTAATCCTGGTCTGAGTTTGGAAAGGGCCAGATGTGACCCACATGGGGATGGGATACCAGTCCCTTAAGGGCTGTGTGCTGCTGTGTGCTGGTAAAGTAAGTCTTGAACTTCCAACACCATTTTGTATTTTCTTCTCGCATGCCATGAAAGGGAAGGATGTTAATGGAAAAGCTCTGACAACCCTGTTAAGACATTGAAGTGTTGGGCTTTTACAGAAGTAATGAAACAAATATCCTAATGCTTATGCTAAAAATAATTACTAGAAGGAAAAAAACCCAAAGCCCCAAGGGGGAAGATATAACACAGTCAGATGCTTTCTGAAGGTCAGGGGTGTGTTACAGCCTGCAAGGACCATTGCCTCCTGCTGGGGGCTTGCTGATTTTTTCCTATTTCTTCTCCTAAGCTGATAGCTTTAGTGGCTCACCAGAGAGCACAGTGGGTTTGAATGCCATTTGCTGAGTGGGTGCCCTGTGCTTCTGCACTGGGACTAGGTGCATCCAGTACCCCTCCCACATTTAACCCAAGGTGTTAATTAAGACTGGAAAAGCCTTTTGTGGTACTGGAGAAACTAGTCCCTTTTCTCCATGTTTCATAAATGTCTTTGCTCTTGGGGCACGCTCTGGCATGGGATAGCTCTTTTCCCAGGCTCAGACACTGTGTTTTGGTAATTTGCTCTCATGAGCATCCCCAGTAACTGGTCCATTGCTTTTGGCAGACCAAGGACCAAAACAGCCCAAAAGCAACTACTTTACAACTGCTGGTTGCTGATCCCTCTCTGCTTTGCAGTGTGAAGTCCGTGTTTTCACAGAAACGCATACATTCCTGTATTTTTTCCCCTGCTAAGCACTAAGCAAACAGTACCTCCAAAGAAAGCAGAAGCCCACAGACTGTGCAATATAGACAGGACTGTATCAACCCCTCCTGAAAGCATTCAGTAATCAATGGCTTCAGTGGAAATAGTCTCCCATGATGGTTGCCGAGCTGATTACAGCAGTCCCTGGTGATTAATGTTTGTGCAGTATTTAGTCTTAAACCATATTGAAAAGCAGCTGCTTTAATTACACAGACTGCCAAGAACTTTGTCCTGAAGGCATTGAGTTTATCACATCCACTTTATACTTGGATTCTCAAGTATGACAGACTCCTTTGTTAGAAATAGGTATTTTAGGCAGCTGAGAACATTGCAAATTATTCATTATAATTGCAATTAAACTAGCTTGAGCCTTCACATCAGAGCCTGCTCTACAGTTCTGTGGTTTGATTAAGAAAAGGAGTGTGCTTGCTTGTGTGTGTGCTCATGGAGAAGGATTGTCTGTGGGACAAGCATCATGACATCAATATTAAGTTTTATAAAGAACCAGGGTGACAGCTCAAAGCTTTAGCCAAGCTTTAAAATTTTAAGCAGGTGGTTTTAAAGGCAAAAGTCTCCAAAAGTGTGTACCCTTTGCTGTGAGTGTGCAATTTTTGCTCACGATTCCTGTCTGGTGAGGTGTGTGAGCTGCCTTGGAGCTGATTTGCTCTGAACTGACATTTGAGTGTTCAGCGGGAAATACATTTCCAGCTCTAAATGGATGCCGGGCCTAAGCTTAGTCTCAAGTTGGCGAAAGAAAATAATGTGTGAGCACAGACTGCACCAGGGCAAAGCTGAGAGTCTGGCAGATAGGGCCAAATGCAGAGTTGGAACTGAAAGGTACAGAAGGCTTGGGTTGACTGGGGGGCTAACCAGAATAGATTTGGATTCTGGGCCACCAACCACTGGCAAGGGTGATACATGGGAGAACATGAGGCTGGGACAAGAGAAGGTCAGGGAGTTTGCCAATAAGGTTTGGGTCTTGGTCCTCACCATGTGCTCCTTTGGCCTGAGTCTTGAGTCAGATGTACAGAGATTTGTGGGTTGTGGAATGCTCAGTAAAAGCCATGCACTGGTGGGAGGGGAACTTCCACCACTCTCAGGCATTTCACTCTCAAGGGCGTCATCCTGCCTGGCAACATGATGCCTGTGCTCTGGCTTTCACAGTCCTTGGTCCATTCACCCAGCTCTGAGCTGGGCAGGAGAAACCCTACAAGAAATGTGTGGAGACCAGGACGTGCTGGGATTCACATTGCTGAGGGGCTCCTGTGAGCTGCTCATGGGGCAGCCGTGCCATTGTTTCACTGGCTGTTCCTGTGAGGTGCCATCTTCATCCCTGGAGCTTTTCAGGACCAGTCTAGGCCAACCCCATAGCTGACCCTGCTTGGAGCATCTCTTCCACCCTGAGACCCTGTGCTGCTGGGGTTGAGTGGAGACTCCTTCATGTGAGGGAAGGGGCCAAGGGGTTGCTTAGAGCCTACAACATCCAAAACAGGGACAGGGCCACTTCTCTGGCCATGAAGCCAGGTGACAACGCACACAGCTCAACCCCTTAGGCCATACTCCCCAGTGAAAGGCCCTTATCCATACTGGGCCATCCTTTGCACCTGGGAGAGGGCTGGCTGGCCCAGAACAAGTCATCCAGGACGTGGACATGCAGTTCTAGCAACTGAGAGACAGCTAGAACCTGTAAATTTGTTAGGCTAGCAGCCCCACACCACCTCCTTCACCCTGGCATCCCAGTCCCTTAAGCATTACAGGAAGAGTTGGCTACCCAATGACCATGGCACCTTGGGAGGGATAGAGCTATGCCCAGGTCATGTGGAAGATGTTAAAATAATCCCAGGTGCTGTCTGATCTTTCAGGCCCAGGAGGCAGGTAAGAGGATAGTTTTCTCAAGTTGTGCTTGCATTGTGTTGGTGTTTTCCCACCTGGTGATGTAAAAGTTCCATTCCATGTGAAAGCTGACACCCACACTGTGTGTTCCGTTAGAGAGATGCTGTATAGAAGAGATTGGTGCAGCAGGGCTGGGATTATGGAGAAGCCCTAGTTGTAACAGGAAGGGGGAAGAGCAAAGCCTAACCCTGGCACTAGACAGAGAACACTCGTGGGCATCCAAGAGCCATCAAGAAAATCAGAGGGCCAGCCCAGCATCAAATCAAAAAGGCCAATAAGCCAATTTAGGGCCCCTGATGAGTCTGAGTGCCTCTCTTCCCTGCCCAGTCTTCCCACATGTACACAGTGATCTTGCAGCTTTTAATGAGGCTCTTACAGGTAGAGATGTGCACCTTTTGATCATGATTTCTCTTTGGCATGGAATAGTTCATCCCTCCATCAGCCTGCCCTTGGTGTCTCATCATTGTAGTCACAATTTTATCTCCTTGTTCACAACTCCTAGTGTTGTACTGTTGATCAGGTTGCTGATTTAGTGTCTACCCTTGAGAAAAGTTGATATGTAGCAAGGTGTCACCAAACAGCTGTCCCCTTCCAGACCACGGCCAGCTGGTCCTGGCACGTGGTGTCCAAGTTTTAACACCAGCCAGTGACATCTGAAACAGAAGCTGGGCCACATGGCTCCATCTCTTGAGCTAAAACAGCTTCTCAACAGGCTTGCACCCAGTCAGCAAGCTCTTCATTTTTGATATAGCCCATAGCTAACATAGAACGGGTACATTTGTAGGCCAGTGGGTTGACTGTATGGGAGGGGTTTGCCTCAAGACCAGGAGATAAGAAGCTATCATTTTTATTGTCATTCTCTGGGTGACACCACACTGTGTCTTCATGTGGGACAAGAGGATTCATGTGAACTCTGTGTTCTGCTTTTTCTCCGGCTTGTCATATGAAGGTTTTTAGCACTTATTTCCCCACCTCACAGATGTGCCACAAGGTGTAATTAATTGGCATCTAATAATGCAAAGAGCTGTTTTGAGTCTGCAGGCAATGGCTGGGCAGCATGTGGTGCTACCCTGTTGTCATGCCCAGCATCATACACGGCACTGCACATTCCACTCTGCAAAACTCATTAAAAACCCCTTCATTCTTAATTACCAAGGTGAAAAAACAGTTGGCAGGATTTTCTCCTTAGTGAGGGGGGTGGGGGGAATGCCATTTGCACAGTTTTCAGTGTTCTGCTGCCACATTGACCCTGAAAATACCACTGTTTTTTTAAAAGAGCCCTCTGGACATGGTGGTTGAACCACATTGCAGAACAGGGAAGGGAGCAGGACCTTGGGCTCCACAGGGAGCCTGTCGATGAATCCCGTAGGTTTAGGACCAAACCTTTAGAGTAGTTACATCCCACTCAACCCAGCCCTTGGCAAAGTCAACACATCCCCACTGACTTTGGGCATCATTGTGTGGGAACAGACCCAGTCACATTAGGGTAGTTTTCTCCATTTGTTTTTTAACCTGCTGCGAGGAAGGGTTGGAAGCCCTGGCTGTGAAGCTCTTGTGTCAGCAGCCGATTCGCAGGGATGTTTTGTGTGTCTCAAAGCCTATGACTGTTCTTAAAGAGGAGTATTTTTAATTTTTTGATTTCCATTTGTAGAAGGAAGGACAAGAGTAATCTGCGGCAAACTGTACAGTATGTGTCTTCTTGTGGTGTCACTGTTTGAATGGTTATTAAGTTTTCAAATCACTGTGGACAGCTAATCACTTAAGTTATTAATTTATTCTTTGGGGGGTTGTTGTTTGGTTTTTTTTTAAGTAATTTGAAACAATTATTTATCCTGTAAATCAGTCTTGAGTGAAGCCTAGATAATACCTTTTTTGCTGTTAATAAACATGGTACATGCTTGACATGAAGGTGATCTCATTTTTAAGTACTGTATATGCAACAGAAAAGCAATGGGAAAATACAAGAATGATAATAAAAAGACATCTCTCCCTGGTGATTCCCAGCATGGATTCAGAGCAGGGAAAGAAGGGGGAAAATTAATGAGCAGATCAAGTTTGATGATGTAGCACCTTTAAAGCTTTCAGAGCATCTTCTCAGCACGTTGCCAAGTCTCTCCTACAGCTTCAGATGTCCTGTATAGGTAATGAGGGCCTCTAGCATGTAGCTAGGGTTTTTCCTGATACCAGAACCCAAGCCATGTATTTTTCAGCTGCTAAATCGAATTTCATGCCATATATCTGCTCTGCTGTGTGCAGGGTGAGGACAAATGCTGCCTTCCTCACCCATCAGCAGCTCAGCACCTGTGAGCCCCAGCCCAGGAGACCAAATTGCCCAGAGAACCTCAGCACAAGGACAAATCTTCTTCCCCAGAGTCAAAAGTTCAGCCCTCCCTTTTAAGACACTTAGATCTACATTTTAGGGGGGGAAAAAAAAAAAAAGACAACTGGGGAAAGACACATCCCTAAGCACAGCTTCTGTAATACCTCTTTTAGACAAGTATCATCACCTCTGATCTGCAGCACATCTGGGATCCCAAACCAAGAGGTGAGGGCTGAGGACTCCCTATGGGTTCTGCTTGACCAGAGGCATGTGTAACAGACAAAACAAGCCATACTATTACCTATACCATAGCATACACTTTATCAATACGCCATATGCAAAAAATTACTGGCATTACTAACACTAGTATTAAGATAGCATATACTGTAATTGGTGTAGCACAGATAGTAATGCACCATACTCATGCTATACTAGGCTTCTGTAAGGCCTTTAATATCATCCCTTATAATAGCCTTACCTCTGAATTGGAGAGATATCAGTTTAATGGATGGATGGATCATTAGATGAATAAGGAACTGGCTGGACAGCCACATTGGAGGAGTTAGTCAATGACTCAGTGTCCAAATCAGCAATGAGTAGTGTTCCTCAAAGATCTGTACTGGGACCAATACTATTTAATATCTTCATCAAAGACATAGTGGGATTGGCTGAATCCAAAAGGGAAGTCCAATGCTAATAATGACAGGAAATTAACAGGGACTAAAACAGTCAGCCTCATTACACCACTGACACTATTCAGGCTGCCATCCATGCTGAGAACTGCATGCTATTTGCCTCTGCTCATCTCAGAAAATCAAGAAAAAAAACAAGACATATGCAGGGAAGAGCTTAGCTATGATACAGCCTCTCCATCTTCCATGTTGATTTGATTATCTGCCTTATTATTATCCTAATTATTTATATTAGGATTTCATTAGGTTAAAGACAGTCTCCCACAAAAGCACCTTACAGCAGAGAGCACAGAAAATGCCTTCAGGTGACACTCCAGAATAAAGAAAGGAGCTAGCATGACAGCAACAGGAAAACTTTTGGCAACCTCTTTGAATGGGAAATAAATAGAAGTCTATTAATAAAACCAGGAAACACTGTACTTTCTGTGAAACTTCAGCTTTGGGTCCTCATATATTTCCTCTTAGCACTTGACTTAAAAACAACAAACACACTCCACTGCTTATCTACAAGTCTCCACTGTAAGTATTGTGGTCTTCTGCTGGAGGGTACACTGCTCTGTGCTGGGGTTCCCATTCCACCTCTGCCTGCTCCCCTCTTCCAAGCCACCACTCTGCAGGACTATCTCACATCCTTGAGGCTGGATACTCAGGCTGGACGCATCAGCTTCCCCATTTCTTTCTTGACCTATCAACCCAGTATCTATGAGTATTGCAGTAAGACACTAAGTCTCTATGTTGAATTCAATAATTTCCTTTATTTATATATAGGAAAGGCAATAAAAGAATATGATAGTATACACCAGAGATTTGACCCAAGTGTCCTTTCTAGCAGACTTTCTGCTCACATTATCCATAGCAATGAATATGCTTTGCCTTTTCCTCTACTGCAACACAATATTTCTACCTCAATACCCCATGGTCAGGATTAGGCCCTGCACTTAGGACCTAAGGCACAAGTCTCTGCCACTTGAGCTAGAGAAATCTCTACTACAGGTGTGAGGGAGGAGCAGGCAGGGGACAACAGCTGGGGAGGGACATGGGCAGGAACTGTAGTCCTGTAGATGTGCTGCCCAGGGCTTGAGTTGGCCATCTGCCATCAAAATCAGCCCCTGTCCCATTATTGATTTATATAATACATTGGTTTACATAGTATATATTGATATTGGGTTGATATAATGTACCTGGTTGGGCTACTCACCTTGGAAATCAGCATTTGAAGAAAAAAAAA
>VZRN01005095.1:520459-546050 GCA_013397935.1 Dasyornis broadbenti
AAAAAAAAAAAATCAATCATGAGTTTAGGGGGGTTCTGTCATCTGCTGCTCAGTTCAGGGTACCCCACAGGAAAGCCTGAATTTTAAAGGGCAGATCCAGCCTGGAAAGCCATCAAATGACAGCAGCAGAAAGAGACTAACCAAGTCCTAAAGACACATCTGGAAAAACAGCTGTGTGTCTGGGCCTGCCGTGCACACTAATAGCATCCAGAGGCCATCCGTAACACAATGGGTCTTCACTGGAGACCAGAAACCCTGGCTGGATCCGGTCGGTTTGTGCCCCTCAGTCTCTTTTGGGTGTCTTGCAACACAGCATAAACCTCCTCTGGCTGACCTGCCACTGCTCACTGTTACCAAGCAGTCTTGCAAGCTCACTGCCTCACAGACCAGCATTGCTACATTTTGGCATTTTTCAGAGTTCGTCACTGTTAGTTCCCAAACCACATTGAAGAAAAATACAACTGAGCAAAGGTCCCCCCAGAACCACCTCAGTGCCATGGAAAGGGCTGTAGACAGGATGTGCATGGGGCATCTCTATCCCTGGGGCCCTGCTGGGTCCGTCTTCTTCCCCATGCCTGTCCCAGTCACCTCCCAAGGCTGGTGGCATGGCTCACAGCAGGCAAGACACGGCTATGCTGAAGCAAAAGGACACTTCTCCGAGCTGTCGGCAGCTGCTCATCTCTGCGTTAGCTTAAGTACATTAAGGCATGAAGACCAAGTGCATAGGAAGCAGCGAGACCCTCCAGGCGCCTCCAAATCAGCCCCTGAGACCTTTTCCATTGAAATGTTTCTCAAATCCTCCTCCAAGATGCTCACTGTCATCAGGGTGAGGAAGAGGAGCCTCTGGTTTCAGATTGGCCCCACGGACATTGTCGATCTGGTTTAAGCCATTGGCTAAAAGACGAGTCCATGGAAGGAGCCGGATCCGCCCCCCCCTGCTGCTGGGCTGCAGCCCCCCGATGAGCTGTCATCATCCTTGTCCCTGTCCAAGTCTCTCCACCACAGCGGGGACTTCGGCAAGGCAGAAATATAGGCAGCTCTGTTCCTCGCTTCTTTTTCCTGCTCCTGGGAGAAGGAAGGGGGAAAAATAGCACAAGGATATCAGCAGATAAAGCACCAAGGTGGGGGGATGCTCCCACCATCCCTGAGGAGCCAGGAGCCTGTTTGGTTCCCTCTGGGAGCTTCCATCAAATTAAACTGGGATGTGAAGACCACATGCTCATTTCTAGAACTCAGCAGGAGGGATGCAGCAAAGCATTTCAGCTCTCCAGTGATCAAAACCCAGCACTCTCATGTCACCTCTGGGAGAGGAGGGACCCCTCAAATCTCCCCATATGCAGCTCATGTCATGAGACAATGCTGTTTGGAAGGCACTGAACTCCATCAGCTGAATTATATCTGTTCTAGTTTGTATTCTCAGCTCACCCATCTGCCCAGGGAAGCCATGGATGCCCCATCCCTGGCAGTGCTTAAGGCCAAGTTGGATGGGGCTTTGAGTAACCTGGTCTAGTGGAAAGGATCCCTGTCCATGGCAGAGGGGTTGGAACTGGATGGTCTGTAAGTCCCTTCCAACCCAAACTATTCCATCATCCTATCTTTCCCAGGCTTTCCCAGACTTTGAAGAAAATTTTAGGCTGAGCTTCCAGGGGCAGCCAATAGAAGTCAACCCCCAGCACAGCCACAAAGTGTCTTGTACCAATCTCAGTGCCCAGTTCCATCAGGAAACTATAACCTGTTTATATCTGGGTGCTAAAAAGGAAAAGGGATTTGGCTTCAGGGAGTGGGTGGGTACCTGCAGGATTTTAACCACAGGACAGGATCCCACTGCTGCCCGGATGGGTGGGAATGTGGCCCATGAGCCAGATAGCCACAGGATCGCACCCTGCTGTGCACAGCAGCAGGAGTTACCTGCAAGAAGAGGATGTTATCTTTGGAAATGGCTTCCATCAAGTCCTTGTGGAGGGAGGGTTCCCCATGTAGGCAGCCAGCCTCAGCCAGAGCCTCGTGCAGCAGGCAGCTCTGCTGGCCCGGCCGCTGCCGGTAGAAGAGGACATAGGCAGTGTCTTTGGGGAAGAACGAGGTGACGTTGCTGACCGATTCAAAGGAGGAGAAGGAAACTCTGGTGTCATTGAAGAGGTACCACTGGATTTCAAAGTGCAACTGCTTGTCAGAGCCCAGTTTTGGCGCCCCATCCTGGGGCTGCCCATGGTGGACAGTGTCAGTGCACTCCCTGGAGTAGCAGTAGTAGTGGCCACTCTCGGAGGAGATGCCTGAATGCACCACCACACTGCAGAGGTCATACACAACAGTCATGAAGCCACTCCCTGCGACTGCACCATCCTTCCCACGCTGGTAAACCTCCTCAGTTTCCTCTGGAGCAACAAGGATGGGTAGCTTGAGCACCACAGGGATGGAGACATTGTCCAAGATCTTCTTCCTCTTCATAGTGCGTGGATCGAAGGAGAACCGCAGCAGCGTAAGGATGAGGTAGTGAGGACCCTCTGTCAGCTCTGCCACTTTCTCAGCATCCTGCAGGGATGCACATTTCTCACAGTGGTATTTATTCTCTGCTGTCAGTCTCTCCGGGGATAGAAAATAGTTGATTAAATCTGGGACAGATCTAGAGTCCTTGGGGGCACATGCCTGCTCCTCGAAAGTTGAGAGAGGGTCTTTGGCTGCATCTACCCCAACATCATTGCCACGTACAGGATTTGCTGCTTCTCCTGGTTCCTGGAAACCTAGTGTTTCCACTGATACCGATGGGGCTGCATGGTCACTGGCCATGGGGGCCTTCCTTGGGATCCAGGGAGAGCCCATAAGCTGGCCTGCATTTTCAGGCGGCTCAATGAACTGTGGGCGAATTTCTTCCACTGGTAGAACAGATGTGCCCCCACACACGTTCCTGTCTGATGGAGGAAAAGCCAGGGACAGGTCTGTGAAGGCTTCTTCTCGGGAGGAAACATTCAGGCACTTCAAGCAGCGGATCTTTGTCATCATTTTACCCCCAAACATCTTCTCAACCAGTGTCTTGTTTAAGTAATGATGCTCCACTGCCTGAGACATCAAGCTGGATTTCTTGAGTTTCTGGTAAATTCTTTTTCCAGTTTTTTCTTCTTCGTGCAATCTTCAGCAGGGAAGAAAAAGGCTGTGTTATGCATCAATACACCACCAAGAGGTAGTTTCTAAAGTAGGGGTTCTGTTCTTCACTGCAAGGGGTTAATCCCAGTTAACCTGCCTGTGCCCAGAGGTCAGATGCTATGGGAGGAGGGTGGGAAGGAGTCAGGCAGAATTTGGGAACCTGAAGTCTTCATGTGCCACTGACCCCTCACTTCTAGAGGGATCACTGAGACAACCAGAGATTTGGTACTTCTAGGTAGAAGGCAAAAATCACTGTTTTACAGAGGAGGCTGAGTGGCTTGTCAGGCAAATCTCTATGGTTGGTACAATTTTAGATTAGATATTAGGAAAAATTTCTTCACTGAAAGGGTGGTCAGGCATTGGAACAGACTGCCCAAGGAAGCAGTGAAATCACCGTTCCTAGAAGTGCTCAAAAAACATGTAAGTGTGGAATTTAGGGACATGATTTAGTGGTGGACTTGGTAGTGCTGGATTAATGGTTGGACTCAATGATCATAGGGAACTTTTCCAACCTTAATGATTCTGTAATTCTATGAATTCCCTGTGTCTTCAGAGCAAAGGCAGAAATCTTCAAGTTGAACTAAGTATTGACCTTATCCCTAAGATTGTCTAAACAGGGTTTTACTAAGGAGCCTCAGACAAATCTCACCATCTCTCACCCCAACCCTCCCCTCTTCCCAGCTCCTCTGGGTCACAGCCACTTGCCCTCTTTGCATGTGGGTCAGCATCAAATATTACATCGGGTTTAGGGACACCGTTGTCACCAGGCTCCAAAATCACGTACCGGTCCAGCAAGTACTTGAGGTACTCTGAGCAGTCCTGCTGAGCTCCAGGAGTGAACCAGGGTGGCCAGGAGGCAGAGAGGAAGCTCTCAGGGGAGATGGCAGGTCGCTGGAAGCAACACAGAATAAGTGCATTTAATCCTAGGGATTTTTCCTCAGCTCACACAGGGATGGAGAGGGGGAAGGAGTGGTTTTTTGGCTGCTTCACTGGGAGCACAGTGTTCTCTGCCTGATAAAGTCCCTTCTTCTCCCCCTACAAAGGCTAATCCCAGTGCACAGGAAGACTTTCTTGGTTTGCTGCAAGCCAGGATGGTAAAGATGAATATCAGACATTATTTTACATATACTTCTATAAAATATCCATGCAATTATCATTCAATTTTTAAATGGTTTATTGGCCTGATCCAGATAATTCTACTTAATTCAGCCTCGATTTAATTTGCTGCTCCATTTAATTTGATCAGGAGCTCTTCTCACTTAATCCTTTCATAAAAAAAAAAGCAAAAAAATCCATTAAACTTCCACCCAACCTTCTGATCACTGCAGGCAGGTGATCTGTGTTACCACATAATATAATTGTCATTAGGAAGCAGATGTTTAACTAACATGGAAAAAGACCTGTCTTTAGCAAAAAAGTAACTTCAAAAACAGCTCAAAGAAGAAAAATAACGAAAAGGAAATTAGCAGGAAACTAAACTGTCAACTATACAACAAGCAAATATGCTTCTGTACTTGCTCATCACAGAACACAGACACCCTAACCTTCCATCAAACTCTAGACTCTTCTATTAACAGAACATCTATATTTTCATCCCAGGTCATCTGTAGTGACATAATACCACAACGGTAAAAGCCAGCTTTGCCAGTCAAGGTTTGGGAAATGGAGAAGCTCGGATGACTTGCTACACAGCAAGGGAAAATTCACTGGCTTTCCACAATTTTGTCTTTCTAGGGGCAAAAGGATATATTTTCAAGAGAGTAATTTGATACGACCTAGCTCTATATCCAAGAGTCAACTCCATTAAATTTCATGTTTGTCATGGAAATATTTACAATTACTTTAAGGGTGTTATTTTTATTTTACTTTCCCTCACATACAGAGGATTCAAAGCATCTGGAATCTAAGGGGGTTTTATTATTACTCTTTTAACAAAACCACTTTTAAGGCCATTTTCATGGATTGCTAGTGCTTTGCTGTGGAGCAATGGACAAACGAGCTGCTCCAGTCTTCTCCTTTGCTGCACAGCAAGAAACAAAACCTCTGCTTCACACCAACAGGCTTCTCAGCTGACCACAGATGTAAACTATTACCTAATGGACTTCACTGTCAAAGCTATGTTATTACATCAGCCCAAACCGAGAGGGCCACAAGTTAAAGACAGGCAGCCTGGTGTGAACACAGCCCACTTTCATGGGTGATAGGAGTTTCCCTCCTCCTCTCCCAAAATTAGCCTCCTTCATATAAACAAAATTTGTCCCATTATAAAAACCCACCAAGATCCACAGCTCCTTATCAGCACATTGGAGCCAGCAGGAAGTAACTTGGAGACGAGCCTTTCCGCAGCCGACAGTCCAAACAAATAACTTGAACATGAAATAATTACCTGACTGTGCTCCAAAAATGCAAAGAGCCACTGGAGCTTTGTCATCAGGGGCTGGGAGTTGCCCTCAGTTAAATTCAACACTGAATGCCGAAAGCTGTGAAAGAAAAGCAGAGATGCAAACTGTGGCATGGAGAATCAGTGAGGGACACGCTAGGCTGGAGTGACGAGCAACCCCTGGAGCACTCTTGAACGGGAGCAAGGGAGAAAAACTCACTCTGAAGCCATGAAAAGAGACTGTAGGATGCTGTTCATGTAGCAGGTGTTTCCCAAGTTAATTAACCCAATCTTTCCCGTCTCCGATTTAGATGCCAGGCGTGGGTAGAAGCAAGCCAGCTCGTTCTTCTGGGAGGTCCAAGCATTTTGTCCCAAGAGGTGTTTAATCCGGTCTTCATTTGGAATCGGGAGAGCCTTGGAAAGAGAGATCTGTGTTACAAACAATTATTTGTCCTCACAAGGGGAAGCTGAGGGCAAGCACTGATGTCTTCTCTCTGGTGACCAGTGACAGGGCACAAGAAAACTGCATGAAGCTGTGTCAGGGAAGGTTTGGGTGGGATATTAGGAAAAGTGTCCCCCAGAGGTGGCTGGATACCGGAACAGGTTTCCCAGGGAAGTGGCCATGGCACCAAGCCAAGAAGCATTTCAACAATGCTCTCAGGCACATGGTGTGATTCTTGGGGCTGTCCTGTGCAGGGCCAGGAGCTGAACTCAATCCTTGTGGATCCCTTCCAACTCAGGATACTCTATGATCCTATGACCAGTCTTTTCCCATGAAGAATCGGTAATGGGCAACTGCAAAACTCCTCTGCTAGAGGTGTTCACACAACTCATTTTGCCTGCTCTTCACATGAACCTGCCTCCACGCAAGGAAGAGTTTACCTGCTTGTGTTCATCCTTTAGAAGCATTTGAGAATAAAGTCATAGCTAAAACCTACAGGCACCATCAGAACTTCCGCAGGCCCACCATTGGAGAAGCATCTTCCCTCAGTCTGCCTACATAGGGCTCAGACTCAGAATTTTAAACCCCTTTCTTCTACGACCATTTGAGGTGTTGAGGTTAGAACATTGCTACCAGTGGGACAGTCCCTCTATTCTAGGCTACCAATAAAGATGCCATTTCCATATGGAAAGCAGTAAAATGACTGAGAAGGGCATGACTTACTTTAACAGCTTCTAGGACCGGCTCATAGAGGTCTGGGAATCCTGAGAAGCGGAAGAACATGCAGTGGATGAGCTCAGCCAGCTGCTCCAGGGAGCTGGTTGCAGAATTGGAGTCCTCCTTCTTCAAAGATGCCACCAGCCTGGGGATGTGAGGGAGTAGCTGGAAAAGAAAAATCAAATTATTTGCAGAATTGTAATGCATTTAGAGGAATGAAATTCACCTGTAGGCAGAAAAGACAGTGAACAGGAGTTGACTTCAGTGCCATTCTAGACTTCATCCTTCACCCTATGAACCCAACAGCAACTCTCCTGTTGATTTTGGCAAACTTAGAGGGTTTCATATTGCATGACATCTGCAGGTTTGTGCTGCTGCTTTGCTGAGCTGCAGTTGCCATTCTTTAGTCTCCCCTAAATCCCACACCCACAGTGGAAAGGATACGCTGACTCCCAAGTGCAGGGATTCAAACCTGCAAGGTAGACAGGATTAGCCTAAAAAAAAAAATGTTTTCTGCTGTGCTCTGTGTTATTTTATGCTGAACACATTGAACTGGAATTGGTAGGGTTGGATGGGTGGCAACAGGCATATAAACAGCATGTTCTTTATTTCGCTTTCATCTCAAAAACATAAAAATGAAATGAGCAGATGCAAATACGAACAATCCATTGCTCACGGGCACCCTCTGGTGACCCTGTAGCTGCACAGAGAATTAATCATTTCCAACCCTGCAGATGGGCTGGAGTGACCCAAGCACTTACACAACCTTTTCCATATTTATATTTTAAGTTATTTTTAGCCCAGAATAATCCTGGAGTAAAGCATCAGGACCCAAGTCCAGCCATTTCCTGGTCCCCTCTTCCTCCCTTGGTCTTCCTCTCCTCTTTTTCTTTCCCTTCAAAATGCTGGAGATTTTAACTATTTCCTTTCCAACAGGAAAGATTTGTTGGGGAAGCAAATCAATTGCAGAACCTTATTATACATATCAGAATTTTGCCAAGCTGTGATGGGAACAATTCTCAAAACCCTTCCAAAGTGCCAGGGTAAACACAAAATGACAAGGTTTTGCCCTGTTGGTTTTTGAGTTTTTTTTTAAATAAAGGAGGAAATTTATGCTTCCTGGGCTACAGATGGAAACTTCAAGACAACAGCAACTGACAGCTTTTGGAATGTTTCAAAATTTAATGCCCAACTGAAGACATTACATTGGAATGACTATTTTTAGAAACCAGAGTTTCTCAAGAAATTCAAGTTCCTTTAAAGTATGTCCAGCTGAGGAAAGAAAAAGCATCAGTTGAAAATGTTGGCTGGCTTTGCTTTTCTCCAGCTTTATCTGTTTATTCTGTGAACTTTAGGTGAAAAGCCAAATGTAAGGGCTTCAACAAGAAAGCATAAAATCAAACATAAATAGGAGTAATTTTCCATCAGTGCTTTTATCAGCTCAATCACTGCAAGCATGCTTTTGCCTTCAGCCTCACTTTTTAAATTCAGCATTCCAGAGGCAACATAAGAGGGAAGCAGAGCCATGCCTTAGTGCCAACAGCAAAACAAACTATAAAACATCACCGTGGAAATGAAAAGTGATGCTGCCAAGAGTTGTTTTTGCTTTTAACAGAGAATTTTAGCAAAGTGTTCTGATCTAGTCTTCTAGTCTTGCTGCACTGATGCTGTACAAACTTTTCAAAGATGACCCACCACTTAAAGAAATGGGTGCCACATGTTGGTGACAATTTTAAGTCACATGTGGGATGGGGCCCACTGAGTCCAACAGACAGTGAGGCACCTGCCCAAGAAAAGCAAGGGCTCTTTAATAATGTATTTCCTGCCCTCCATAGCAAGAGCCCTCTGAGATGTTCTCAACGCAAAGGCTCCACCTAACGCGCTCCAAAGCCAGAGTGGCAACATCTGCAACACCTTAGGTCCCCTCCTACCCCTGCTGCCCCACAGCAAGGTTACACTCAGGACAATGCCCTCATCCAAGTGCCAGACACAGCCTTACCAAGTGAAACGCCTCGTGGGAGTGCTGGAAGCTCAGCAGCATGTACTGCAGGACAGACAAAGCCCCCTCCCTCACAATGGGATACAGCAACTTGGAGAAGACCTGGTAGAGGAAAAAAGAAAGCAAATGAGAAGGCAGGATGGCACTGCAACCAGCAGGAGGAGGGAACAGCAGGAAACAGAGGCACTGAACATCTACCATGGCTGCTGGTCTCTTCCTACTCCACGTTGCATGTTGAAGCAAGCAGCCTGTGACCAGGTCTCCAGAGTCATCTCCTGCCCAGAGAACTGGCTCAGAGCACCCTAAAAATACTGTGTGGGTTATACTCACCCTTTCGGGCTTCTGTGATGCCTCTGTGACAGTGCTGCATCTCCAGATCTCCTCACAAAAAAGGCCATGCAAGCACAGGAGAACGCTAGATTTTCTAAAATCTGCCTCTTCTATTTTATTCAGGTATTTGAAACTTTATCACTAGCCTTTCAGACAATGAGATAAAAAGCAAATACCTTTTTTCAAAGCTAAGTAATGATATTTATTCTACTTTGCAAAAAATAGCTGTATATCCTCTACTCCTCTCAGATAGTACTTCTGAGGGTTTCCAAAAATCACATGTTATTTTTAAGGGCTGTGTCCCTGTCCCATGCATTAACAATGAAAGGAAAGATAAAGAAAAGCCAGAGATGCTTGGCTACTGTCCCACTGCTCAATGCACTTGAGGGATCACAAAGACAAAGGTAGTTATTGATAATATTCCAATACTGATGATCATAGAATCACGCTGTCATTTAGGTTGGAAAATCTCTCTCAAATCATGGAGCCAAACTGCTAACCCAGCACTGCCAAGCCCACCACTAAACCATGTCCCTAAGAACATAGTTTTAGTAACTTCTATGGTGACTTCTTCTGGTGGCTCAGCCAGGTATTATCCCCATTATTCAAAGGAAGGAAAAGCAGGACCACAGCATGGAAAAGGTTTTTGGAATAGTGACCGCTTTCAGTGCTTTATCACACCGTTTTCAGAGAGAGCAAGTACCCACTGTTGAAACAGGTGATGGCAATGGCATCAGGGGCTTTATCTGCGCTAATAAAAGACCTAAGCCAGGGCACAGGCTTTAAAACTGACCTGTGACTGTGCAGACTGCTAAGATGCTCACTGGTGTGTATTTCGCCAGTGCCAGCCAGCAATGACCCAGACACAGTCGAAGGAGAGCATGTCACATTCCCAAAGGCAAGTTTTACAAGAGCTCCATAGTTTGGGAAGGCAAGTGTTCAACTGGCTTGATAGTCCTTGGCTACCTTGTTTCATAACCTTGAAGATACCAGTACCTCTGCAGACCACAACACGAAGAACTCCAGGCTGTTCTGGACCACATCATTCCCAGCTGCAAAACTGGTATCCCTTAGGACAGCAAACTCTTTCTTCTCTATACATCTCAAGCCACATTTCACCCTCATTCATTTGAAAGTCAAGATGATATTTCAGGTGCAAGATGGTATTTCTGTGGTTCACATTCACATTTGAAAGAGCCAACTGACCTTTTCTATTTTTGAAAGAGTGACTTCAATCAAGATGCTGAACTTTTTCACCGCTGCCAAACCCTTCAGCAGAGCAATGATCCACTTGTCTATGTTCTTTCCCAGGGGCCAGGACACCCAGTCAATCATCCTGAAATGAAACACAAACTCTTAAATAAATTTAATGCACATATTGTGAAAGCCAAGCTCCACTCTGGGTCAAACCCCCTCCAAACTGATGTCCAGTCAGTGGGATGACCAAGTAAGAGACAGGTTCTTCATAAGGCAGTTCACATGTTATTCAAAGCACAACAGAGCCTGAAGTGGAAATACCCCAATGTCATCATCATGCTGTGGTTCATCAGAGAATCAGACCCAAGCCCACAGAATAAAGTGGGGATTTTTTCCACGAACTTCAGATAGGTTGAGTTCAAGTTTTTAAAACCAGTGCAGTGCTCTATACACCCCTCATATGAGGGCTTGACTGAGGTCTCTGCATTGTCACCATTCAAAAACAAATGATACTGGTTTGAGCTCTGCATTGGTACCGGTAAGGAAAAAACACTCATTCGTATCTTTTAGTTCTCTCTGTGGGAAACACTGTTTTGCAAAAACATTAAAAAACCCAGCCACGAAGCCCTAACAGAAGCCAATTACTCCTGAATTGGTCAAAAGTAAAAAATTTCATCTCCAACCAACATATTATCAAGTTTCTGCAAGAAATAAGTGCTTTACAGAAGTTTCTCATTAAAAAATAACCTCAAACCAATTGATGACACATTGTTTCTGTTTAAATTTATTGTTAAACAACACGGAAGTAATCACGACTTGGGATCTCCAAGAGTCAAACTTTGCTGACCATTTCAGTACCTTTGATTTGAAGATATCCCAGAGCTTCAGGCTGCACCTCAGTCCAGCCACCTGACCCAGTCAGTTCCTTTTGCTTATCAATCTCTATCTCATGCAAAATATATGAAGGGAGTTCTGATAAGTAACCACCACAAGGCAAAGAGCAGGAATTAGTGAAGTTTACAAGGAATTGGAAAAATTAAAGTCTAGCCAGTAAAAAAACCTTGAAAAGCAGAATACGTTGGGATGTGGAGAAATAATAAAAGTCAAGCCAAGCTAGATAATACAGCAAATGCCAGAGCAGCTTCCACAGACATTTGCGCCAGAGGAGAACAAGGAAAGCCATGCAATCACTGCATGTAGTGAATCTGACAGAGACTAAAAATATGATATGGCCTCCAGGTGTGACTTCCAAACTAAACACATGCACTGACTCCATTTTCAGCAAAAGCGAAGAATTAATTCAGGTGATAAGGAGGAGGTAGGAAAAAGATCTGAGAACAGAAACAAGAGCAATGACAGCTGATACAAAAGTGAAATATGAAGAGCTCATGAACTCCAAACAAGAGGAGCTGGTGACCTCCATCATGTAAAATTCAACTCTGGCGAGTTTTGATGACTAACTTTTCCATCGTGGTTTATGTGAGAAGGTGGTTCCTACAATAAAAACAGGCCGTGAGTGGGAAGAAGGGATAGAGTGCCACAGGAGGTCATCATAGGTGCCCAAGCCAGGTTTGTCAGGGCACACGAATTTCTAGTCAAAGGACAGAAGTAGATCATGTATGAGGGGCTCTCTGAAAGGAAGCTACAAGCAGGGTTCTTCAGGATCTAGTGATGTCAGCACAAATATCCTGAACAGGGATGGTGCACCCAAGGGCTGGGATATTTGTGAAGACACACAGCTGTCAGGCATCATCAACACAAGAGGAAGATCAAGGAGCCACAAGGAAGACCCTGGGGATTAGAAATGTAGAACTGGAAGGAAATGTATTGACTCAAAATGCATGCAAGGCACTAGAAATGAAGGCTACGGTAACTCACCTGCATGAAGACAACCAGGCAGGCACCAGATGACTACAAGTTCCCAGTGTAACAGCAGCCATGGAAGAGACCAGCACCATGCTGTGGTGCAGAAGGAAAGGTGTTCTCTGTACCAAAACAATGCTACAGGCCATGGTCAGGCTGCCATGATGAATATGGTGCACATACAACACCATCTGTGTCTATGACCAATGAACTCTGTTGAAGAAACCTGTTAAAATGGTGAGGGAAATGAAGAACACTCCCTGCAAGAAAAGCTTCAAATAACCTGTCTTGTTTAGCACAGCCATAAGAAAGCAGAGATAGGAAGGGACTGCTCTTCCTGCATATACTGAAGGAATAAACACCAGGGAGGGAACAGATATTTCAGCTACTTCTGTTGGCATAAGATCAAATGAACTGTAAGACGGCCAGAAATACACACAGGCTGGCTGTTAGAAGAGAGATTCGATCCACTAAAGCAACCCAGTGGTGGAAGAGCTGTGAAAGAACAGCAGTGGGAGCACTGTCCTGCTTTGAGGAGTGGACTTGAACGTTCATGAAATGGGTCTGTAAAGTCAATGCTACAGAGCAGGGATGTGGATCCAGAGATTTAAAGGTACTTTTTCTTCCTATCTTCTTTAAACAGGCATAAAATAACCTTGTTTGCTTGAAGCTATATTTTGCCAGCACTCATGGCTAAGTTACAGTGCTGCCTGTGTTGCTACAGCAGGAAGAAACGACATTTTAAATTCACATTGCACTTTCCACATTGTAAGATCTACAAGTATTTTAGTAGGGATGACCCTAATTTTCCAAAGGAGCCATTTATTTGGTATGCTAAACTTTTAAAAGCCTAGATCCTGATCTCCAGAGGTAGTGAGTACCTGCATTGCTGTGTGACAGCAGATACCTTCTGCACCTGGGCTCTTTGAAATGGATACATCTCAGGGGAAAAAAAAATAAAATCCAGATCTGTGAGTACATCTGATGTCATAGATGCACAGCAGAGTTTATCTAAAACCAGACAAACTCTTTTACAGAGATTGTGGTGTACCCTTATGCCAGCAGGTGCCAGCCTTGCTTTTTTTTACCACTATTTGTTCTTTACACGCTTGACCAGAAGCTCCGCCTTAAATCCAGTTTATTCCCCTGCTACTCCCAAACCCAAACTTTGGAAGAAGACACTTCTGCATGCAACCAGTTTGTCAGGGATACTAAGCTAAAATGTCCTTCAATTTGTACATTTTCCTTTGATTTTCTAGGCATGGAGCACACACATCAAACAGCCTGTGGTCACACTGGTTTTGGGGCACTCATCTGCAATAAACATGCTGCCAAAACTTCAACATTTCTCCCAAGTGATCTTAATTACATTTTGCAGGCTGTGAATAATTATTAACTTGTCCTCCTGCATGACAAAGAATGTTTCAAGGAATTATGCAATTGATTTGGTAACCTCTGTATTTAGACACTGGCATTCTTAGAAGATTCATCATCTGGAGCTCACAGCAGCAAGGAGAGAAAAATGGACTGGAAGGTTAGGAACTGAACTGCTAACCTAATTTTTTGTCTTGGGTTGCTCTGGACTCTGGGAAAACCACAACCTTCCCCAGCAAGCCAAAGAGAAGTAACCCCTTTCTGCATACATAAAACTTCCCATCAGGAATAACGTGTTTGTCATGTAACCTTATCAGGAGGGACACACAAATCCTGTAATAAGAAGAGGAATAAAGATGCTTCCAGTGGGATAAAGTCAGAACAGCTCTCTCGTGTTAAGTGCACACACCACTGCATCTAAATATCATCTATTTAAATTGAGCTCTCTAAGGAAAGCATGGGTTCAAGATAGAATCATGGAATAATTTAGGCTGGAAAATACCCTTAAGATCATTGAAGATATCCCTAACGAAGTGCAGAGCAAGGCACCGGAGCACAGAAGAGCTGTAGGACTTGGACATAAGTGTGCAAAGACCTGGTGGTGCCAAAGAGGGCACTGGTGCTGCAAGGACCAGGCCTGGCATGTCAGGTAGCATTTCACCCACTACTCTTCATCATGCTTTGACAAGGTCTCCACTGACTCTGTCTGTCCAGCTGCAGCACACCCACGTGACAAAGGCCAAGGTGGGACCTAGAAACAGTCAGGCATACCTCCCTCATATATGTCTTTAGCTGTGACTGGTGGCTTAAGATGATGTCCTCCTGAAGGGAGACAGATCATCATGAAATCCTGAAAAGGAGACTTTGGGGAAGAAAAAGCCCTTACCACCTTCAGGGGAATAATAATTTTTTTAAAAATCAAATCTCTTCAATATAGCGTATGTTGGACATCCCATAACGCTACTCATTTCTAAGAAAAGAAACTGAATTACACCAACCAAATATAACAATAGTCATAATCAATCATAACAACAACCACTCTTTATTCTAGGACCTCAGGGCTAGAAGAAATGATACAGAAGTTTCCTTTTTCCGTACACACTCCTCACCAGGCAGCACCAGCCAAGCTGCTTGGGATACAATCACACAGAGCATTTCTCCAAACCGAGTTATGACTTTCATGAATGCAGCCTCTCCTACCTGCCAATGGCCATCATCATTTGCACATCAGTGATGCTGTCATCATTGGTTAGGTTTCTTATGACACCATCCATGAGCTCCAGAGGGACAAACTGAACCACGCTGGCCAAGGCATTGGACGGTGCTTCCTGCTCCTCTGCAAGACATGGATGAGCCCCAGCAATGAAGATGTTAGTTGACAAGAAAACCAGGCACACGAGGTCATTTCTTGTCCTAAAACCCAAATCATTTCTGCCCACACAAACAGAATCATAGAATTGCTTAGGTTGGAAAAGCTTTCTAAGATCGAGTCCAACCCTTAACCCAGCACTGCTAAGTCCACCACTAAACCACATCCCCAAGTGCCACATCCACACGTCATGGAGTGAGTACTGAGCTGGTGCCAATGAGCAGCGTAGAGTCCACCGCTGGCTGCGCTAGGAAGATGATTCCCCAAATCCCAGTGCAGCACATAATGAAGCTGGATCTTAGCAGATGGCTGGTGCCTGAAGCCATATGTGGCCCCAAGGGAGGGAGAGATCACAGCCAGGAGAGCGTGTTTGGGCCAACTCAGGTACCAAATTTTCTCTGCTTGCTCTCTTTGTACTAAGTACTGCAAATAATTGCAAAGGGATGTAACTGCAAGTGTGCCTGCCTGCAGACAGGCCTCCTTCCAAAGGATGACGCTTTCATACGGACATCACTGAAAATCACTGAAAAACCCATCTCCTGTGGGTTTAGGAATAGCTAGAGCAGGAGCTCACCAGCCTTTCACGGCACTGCTACCTCCAAAAACCTTCTGAAATTCTCCACAATAACCTAAAGGCCCCAAAAGTTGGATAAATATCTTCTGTCGCACTTTAAGATGCAGCCACCCTTCAGGCAGTCAGTAGGCCTTCATACCTCTAGGTCAGTGAAAAATAACCACTTAGCTTTATCCCTAGTCTCTGGTAGGGAGCAGGCTGTGGGGTAGTACCAAGTCAGCTGTAAGAGAGTGACATTTCTAAAAGATCTCAAGTTCCACTCTAACAAGCTGTAGATGAGGTGCTGTCTCTTAAACCCAGATGATGATGGAAAGTGCTGAACACAAGGTTGTGCTGCAAATGTTTCAGTCCTGTTAACAGCTCCTGTGTGCAGACTTTCTGTGGTTTCAGGGGGATATTGTTTTCCCAGCTCAGAGCCCTGGGTAACTTTTAGAGATGCTTGTCTATTATATTTCATCTAGTGGCTGCATTTCTGTAATGAATGAAAACCCTGAAAGATGTCAAACTAATTGAGTTTGACTTCATCAGAGCTGACATTTACATTCCCAGCCATTTTTTATTATTATTTTTAAATTACCTGTTGAAGAAATGATAGTGAACAGTTCCTTCAAAGAGGGCAGGATGGCGGAGGTCTGAGTCCTCCAGATCCTCTGCAGCAGACCACTCACTTTGTTCACCTGCTCCAAAAACTCCATGATCTCCTCTTCCCCCTCGGAGATGCACTGGAACTGCCCAATGCACCGGATCAGCTGCTGACAGAACAAGAGCTGGTGCTTTCCCGTGGGAATGCACTGAGGATGCTGCGTTAGGAGTTTGCTGATCTTCGCACACTGCTTGGGGCTCGGCCTCTCGCAGACTTTCCGGAGCACCTCAATTCTCAATAAGCTGAAGATGCTGTTTGCTGACGGGCTTTCCAGGACAAACTGCAGTCCTAACTGGATATAATCAAGCACATAATGGCTTCTCTTCCCCAGGGGTCCATAGCCTTCCTGAAGGAGACTCAGTAGGAAGCGGACATTGAAGAACTCCTCAAATTCCTCCGGGTGATAGTGGCCATAGACCTCCAAAACCTCCTTCCCAATCTCTCTTTTATACTTTGTGTCCCCGGTGAGATAAAGCTTGGTAGACAGCTCCAGCATGGACCAGCACTGCTCGCTGTCCATGGGCTGCTTTGCCGCCTCGATGACGCGCCTCACAAGCCCTTGCTTCACATTGTTGGGATAAGAGGACATCACCACAGCTTCCAGTATCTTATCCATCTCTGCTCCCTGCTCCTAAAAGAGAGGGACAGAGCAGCAGGTTAGTGCAAAGAGGGTCTGCTGAGCTTCCAAGCCCAGGCTGGGGCAAGGGAGGTGAAAAAAGCAGAGCTATCTGGGACCGCTCTGAAGAAGATATTTCTTGTGGCCTTTTCATGTGGTATTCAGAAAAGTTTCCACTCTGGTGACATTTGACTGAGACTAATGCCCCTAAACTGAATGAATACACAAAGAAACAGAACTTCAGATTAATCACACATTTGAGCATTTTTGTCTTGCAAACAACCAACTGCAGACCCACAGAGGGGTCAAGTGGGGAATTAATGAAGCCAAGGTCTTACACTGGTGTCTGCTGGCTCAGGTGTCCTCAAGAGGCAAAGACAGTCCTGATGATTGTCTTCACACTCAGGGAAAGAGAGAAAAGCTCTGGGAAGCAGAGGTGGGACTGCAGCCTCTCTGTGCAGTGGCAGGGGTGTTTGTTAAACATTTTCACCGTGCTGCCAGCCGCTCCATCTGAGTGGTGCAGCCTTGGCTGCTCCCCAGGGACCTGCCGCATTTGTATGCGGGACCAAAGCGAGCGGGAACAGAAACTGCAGTCAGGCAAAGTCTCCCATTTGTCACAGTCTGAATTCACCAGCAATAAAGCGTTAGAGTTTAAAAAAAAAAACCCACAACAAGGAATTCCCAAGGAAAAGCTCAGAATAACATTTATAACCAGGTGTTGGATGCACTATCGCACAAAAAAACCCAAACCAAAATGCAAACCATTACAGAGTGATTAAATTAGACAGAATTTCTTAAAATGTATTACAGGAACATCTACAGTAGGCCCCCAGCGCAATGCGCTGCACAAATACACGTTTGGAGAAGGTCCCTTCCTGCCTATAGCCTGAAATGGGCCATGCTGATGTATCTGACCAGAATAATAATCACCACCTTTCTGTTCCTCAGCTCCCTAATCTGTGAAATGAGAACAACACACACCAATTCCTAGCTGGGTTGGTTGAAAGAGCCTTCGATAGCACTTGGGAAGCATTTGAAGTTTTTCAAGTGGACAGGGTAATATTAATGAAGAATATACATGCAGGTGACGTGTACCCCAAGCATGGTTTTCACAGATGATATCCAGAAGAGACCTCAGCAGATGTCATCCAAGGACCACACCATCCCTGGAATAAGCCTGTATCTGAGTCAGAGAGTACCTTTTCTCCTGGCAGACAGCTGCTTGAGGGTGGAGAAGTGAAACCCATGCTAGACACAAACATCAAGCTCTGACTCACAGCTGCTTGGCTGGGAAGCCTTCCCACTTCACCAAACATCAACTCTTTCCCACCATTGCTTCTCCACAATCTCTCACAGGATGAAGAAAACCACATTATTGATAAATATATATATATAGCCACCTCCAGTCTAGAGATGACTGCAGGCTATATTGTAATGGCTCTCCAGGAACTACCTTGCCCTTTCTGACCCCTGCCTGCTGACTCATACATTCCTCTGCTCACATGCTGGATTTATTTTTTCCCATCAAGCATTACTGCTGCCTTTCCTGCAACAAGCTATGGCAGAGCTAATGCTCTCCATCATGCTGTTTTCCCAGGATAGAAGACATAAGCAGGACTCCTGAGGGACCAGACTGCATTAAACCAGTGGCAAATGAGGACAAGATAAGAAGAGAAGACAAAATCCCACAGGTAATGTATTTTCACCTCAAACAGAGAGTACCACAGTGTCAGCAAAGGCTAAAAGTCAACCTGGAGGGCAGATGGGGCCTGCAGACAGTCCAAAATCAAGAGGAGCATTTGTCCTTGCTGCAGCTCAGAGGTCATACAGAAACTGGCACACACCTGCATTCAGGCTGGTACTCCCTTCACCTCCACTCTGCAGCTTCCCAGCCTGAGCCCAGACATCCTGGACAGTTGGCAGAAAGAGAACGGTCCAGGAGAAGACAGGAGGATCTACAGTGCTCACTGGTTATGTCTCACTGTTACTTCCCTGAACCAATCCATGCTAAGCTTGGTACAGCGATTTGGAAACACCCCACAGGCAGGATGGTCAAAAAATGGCTATGGTTCTTTTAGACCTAACCCCATAAATCACCACGGTCCCCTGGTATATGTGGTGGGTGCTCTCGCTGTCCCTCTCTCAGGGGTGATGGCTGCACACCACTGTCCCCACTATGACTGTGCTTTTAGCTACTTTAGCATTGCCAAACTTCACCCAAATTTTCAATGCAAAGAGTCTAACTTCATCTGAATTTTGAGATAAACTTGCAGATCCTTAAAGGGCTTGGCTTTTTCCTCAGGCTGATCACAGAAAGGGACATGAGGATGGGCTTCCCCAATGTTGCCGCCTGGAGTGCAACTAGGTCTTGTCTGACATTTTGTAGTAGGACAAGGCTGAAACAAACTCCCTCCACAGCCAACAGGCAAACAAGTCCCCAAGGACCATCTTCCTCAGCAGGAAACATAGTAATGATTTATACTGACATTAGGACCTTGAAGACACACAGGGAGAACCACCTGAGTTGATCTTGTGGTGAAGGGTCCATGCTCTCCCCACCAAAGAAGGGCTTTACAGGACAAGGCTGGGCTTTAGGTAATACAGTCTCACCTGTATCCCTCCAACCACCCTGGTGTCAGCAAGAGGGGACAAACAAGCCCATGGTTCTGCAGTTCTATCAGGGTAGACCAAACTGCAGCCTGGGTGTGGGCCAGACAAGGCCAGGATGGGGGATGCTAGCCAGGGCATATACTACAATCTTAGAACTGCATTCAAGTGGCTTTGCAACATGCAATAACAAACAGTATAGTCTTAAACTACACTAAAAAAGCATTCTACACTAAAAGATCATTCACATGGCAAAGGTTAGGAATTAAGATGGCTAACTCAAGACAAGTACAGCTCCAGATGCTTTCAGAGCAATATTAGTTTAAGTACCTAATACTAACATTTTTTTCCCCCTAGGACCTCCCTGGAGAGTGAATCAGGGCTTGCAGTGGAGGAGTAAAGTGATTTGGAGTGTTGTCTGTAAGATCAATGTCTCATTTGTTGTAGAAATTGGAAGTGTGTCATAAATAACCCAGGGAAATGCATGAGGGGGAAGGACAGTTCATTGTCGGGCAGCTGAATGCTGCCTTGGAGACCCAGTCCCTGGTTCTCCTCTGTCTAATGCTGAAATAAAGAGACTAAATATTCAGACAATCAGGCTTCTATAATGAGTGTTCCTGAAGTAGAACAACCTTTCTGCACTTCTTCCTCACTAGCATTAACAACACACTGAAGAGCTGGGAGGATTGGCTCATTCCTGCTTGTGAACAGAACCAAGTTCCTGGAGCACACGAGGATGAAGTAGAAGGTCAAAGAGTTAATTATTAAACTGAAGAGTCACATTGAGGTTTCCATCTGTTTTGTAGCTCACATAAAACAGAGTACACAATATGAGCTTTGCAGGGAAAAAGAAAAAAATCCCATGAAATGGCAAAACTGTTCTGCTACCCCAGTGAATGATCAGCAGGAACAACATAGGCAAAAATCACAGAATGAGGAGAAAAAGAACCTTGGGAGGTCTCTAGCCCAAATGCTACACACAGCTGAAATCAACCCCAGCTGCTCAGAGCTTTATCCATTAAGGTCTAGAAAAAAATACCAGGATAGAAATTATACAACAACTCTGGACTAGCTGCTCCTGTTGTCATTAGCTCATAGTGGGAAGTTTTTCCCTATTTCGAGCTGGAAGATCTTGTTTCAATTTATGTCTGTTTTTTCCTCATTCTCCTGCCTTGTACTCCTGTAAAACACCTGGATTCATCTACTGAATAACCTCCTTGAAGGCAATGGGGGCTGCTATCAGTCAGTCCCCAAACTTCAACAGTTCAAGGGGTTAGTCCATCCCAGTTGAGTCCATCCCAAAATACTTTGCATCTATCCTTGTTAAATTCCATGAGGTTCATGTCAGCCACGGCACATCCTGGCCCTCCTATATGGCAGCCCTGCCCTCAAGCACATTGACTATTCCTCAAGTCTGGCATCACTCACAAATTTGATGAGGAGAATTTCGTCTCCTCCTCAAGATTGTTCATAAAAAATATTAAAAAGGAAAGGTCCCAGGGTAGTTGCAGCCTGTTTCCTACCCAAATAGCAGTCCACACATCTGTCTTTGATATAAGAATGGTGACCACAAGATGAGTCCCTGCAAGGACAGACATTCAACCATGCTCTAGAAACCAGAGAGGGAAAAGGAATTTATACAAAGAGCAGCATTGGCCAGCTTAGCGTCACTCTCCAAGCAGAGTAAACTGCAAAAATAACCCCAAAAAACCCCCAAAACCCAGCCTTGGGATGAAAAATCACCTTTGGCTTTGCTTGGGTCTAGTCTTCATACTCTGTACTGTTCAGAGCTGTACTTATAGTTCTCTGATGCCTATTCTTTTTCTTTAATTAGGATTCATTTCAGTTGAAATCTATCCAATTACTTCTAAATCAATTCATTCCTTTATCGCCAGCAGCAGCAGATTTCCAGTAAAGGCTCCTTAGTACTTTTTGCAGAAAAGTAGTACCAGTTCCCACACCCCAGGTCTTAAAGCTCTGAAAACATAGACGCAGAATGTACCTTACCCTTAAGAAATCCTAGTAATAAATTCAGCACATTTCCTACAACGGCATCATAGAGACTTTGATAAATACCGCTAAAGATGGAAAAATAATTCCCACCATCCAAACATAGAGTGATACATAAAGTGATTTGCTTTTTACTCACAAAGAAGAAAACTATCTACTTTGCTGAACTCCCTGGAGGTGTGGAAGTACAAAAATGAGACTCACCTTTTATTGTCCTTAACTCCTGCTGAAATGGTTTCTTTTATGTCAGCCAAGACATTACTGCTATTCCTGCTGCATCCTCCAGGCAGCCAGGCAATTAGGGCTCAATCCTGCAGCATGCTGAGCTGCTGCAGGATAAAAGGGAGCTCACACAGTACTTTGCTAGAGTACAAAAAATACTGTGTTCTCTAAAATTTCTACAAAATTTGCCATGACTTTATATGCTTCTTACAAGGACCAGTGCTGTTGTCACATCTCTGGGTCTGTTCTCTAGAAACATCAAAGTAATGGTATCTTAATGACTTTTTTTTGCAGGGAATAAATGTCCAGTGAATTCATAGGCAAAGAAGAGGTGGTTTTTTTGGTTCAAAGTACATCCCTGTTCATCCAGCTAAAAAGGGGAAACCACAGCCTGCACATCATTACCACATCTCATAGATATTCATGATGTTGTAGCAATATGAAAACTGAGGCACATCTAGACCACAGAATCCTAGAATGGTTGGAAGGGACCTTAAAAACTATCTAGATCAAAGCATTTGCTCAAGGAGATGCAATAGTCTGTGACAGAGCCAGCAGCCAAACCTCTCCAGACCTGCAAATATATTAATGGTGATGCTCCACTGTACTTCGCTTTCAGCTGCTGTCTGAGTCGAACCCCATAAAGTGCTGTGGCAAAGCAGAGCACCAGTTTAATTTTTATGAGATCTGAGCAGAAATTCAGAGCTAATAACTGCAGAATAATCCTGCTAAACAGCCCTTTAGAAAGAAGTAAGACTCTACCCATCTGCAGTCATAATAGGGAAAAATTGCCAGCACAGAAGCCTGGCTGAATTTTTTTGCATATGATTATAATCTGCCTTTCTAAATTCACCTTCTCTTTCCAAGGAGATGACATATTCTTTGCTTCCTGTCCCAGACTGTTTTCCAGTGGCAGGTTGCAATTGTGTTGAGTGTCTCCTATTCACTAGAGTCAACTACTTTTGGCTAATGAGGCTCTTCATGCTTCTCTGTCCTCGGAATCAGAACTGCCCTTTAGTACAGCACTGATGGAAACTGCCCTTCACCACAGGCAGTAGGGACAACCTCCTGCTCCAAATCTCCTATGATCCCTATGACCTTCTGTCCTGCTCGGTAGCTTTCTGTTCTTTACAGAAAGTAAAGGTTTATTTAAGGCATTGTCACCCAGCTGGACTGTTGGCATTTTGCATGGCTTTGCTGTACATCAGGAGCTCCACCTTGGGAACAATGAATTTCTGTCCTGTGGCCACTCTTTTAGAGGTCTCAAAAAAGTAACCAACCAGAAGGTATCTACTTGTAAACAGCCTGAATTTATCCTATAGTAGTCCCTACCTTCTTTAAAATTTGTTGATGCTTTAGATCCACAGACCACTTGGGGACCCTTTTCCTTTTTTCCGCTGTACCACATATTTCACTGCTCTTTTTTCCTCTAAAACATCATAAATATGTTTGACCACATCATACAATTCTATCAGCCCTCTCCAAGTGACAACAGTGCTGGGTAGGCTCTCCTACCTCAACCCATCTATCTTACCTACCCTACCCTGCTCTCTTATTCCTCCAGTGCTTCTTCTTTGATCCCTTTGCTGCTCACAGATCCCCCAGTTTCATCTCCTGCTCTGTGTTTTTTGCTGTTAGGCACTCAGTTATCAAATGAAAAAAGGCTTTGCCTGGATGTAAAAGTGATCAGTGCACTACCAAATAAAGCCTAAGGCTCTGGTATTTCATCCTCTCTTTCTCTAGACTCCTCCTCCCAGCTCTATTCCTCCCCTCCAGCCAATAGCCACATACACACATCTCTAGTACCTACTGGTATCCGTTTCTAAGAAGGCATTGCAAAACTAGTGGATTATCAGCCATTCTGGTATGGATACAGAAAGCGAGACACAAGGAATTAAGTTCCTCTCTCCCACTGCCTTGAAAACCAGCAGCAGAGAAAAGCACATAAGGCAAGGCTTGCTCTAACCACCAGACCAGCAGTGACAAACCACTGGCTCTATGGATAAGCCCAGCACCAACCCCAGACAAAAATAACCCACCCCAGCTGCTTTTGATTTCTCTGAATTTATTTGGCATTGGATGCCCAAAAGCTCTGTCCTGCCTGCAATAGGTAAGTTTTACCCAGTTTTTCCTCCTCACATCCTCCATCTGAAGATATCTTCCTTTTCTTTCCCCAAGAGACTTCTGCTTTCCTGCTTAGCCAGAGCTCTCAGCCTGGGCTGTGACACCCTACTTCCATAGGGCTTTATACTGGGAGTGCCCAGATCCTGCACTGACCTTCAAGGCCAATGTCCTTTCTATCATCATCCTTGGAGACTGTAAATACATCTACTCCGGAAAGCTGGTTGTTTTCCTGAAGGTATTTATAGCATTAAAATCACTCTTCTTTCTTCAGGTTTCTGTCTGCTTCTGTCTCTGTATAGAAATTAAAACCCTGGATATAACCCATGGGAAAACCACGTCCTGTTCACCAAAGCATACCAGACTGAGGGCAGATACTGCCATCGCTGGCTGGGATTCATCAGACACTGCTTCACTGCTTGGAGACAAAGAGATCTCCAAGTTTTTGGTGGTACCTTCAGGAAACAAAAAGTGGGGTATGATCCCCATTTGAGACCACAGCTCCCCTCCAGCCCCCAATGTATTTGGCTTTGTATTAGCCAATCCAGAAAGCAGGAACACAAAGTGAGACCACAGCAAACTTTATGGACTCCAACACAAATATGCCCAAGGCATTCTGAGACCCCTCCCCAGGTGAAAGCTCAGCTGCATCCTTTCAGACTAGGCAGGGCATGCAGTTGGAATTTCCCTGCCACCAGATGCAGAAGGGTATAGCTGAGTTCCTAAAGTGCTGTGAAAACCTCACAGAAGTGCAAATATTCCAATGTCTGCTATTATTCTTCAAGTAACACCTGTAAAGTCCAAGCCAGGGCAGATCTAACCTGAAAGTGGATTGGATCTCAGCTAATATGAATTTGACCCTCACTTTTAGAGTCTTTTGGCTCCCTAGAGGATGGGAACACCCCTAGGTGTCTCACCCCAGGTCAGCTTCCCTGGGGAAAACCTGAATCCATCTTGGCCAGCTTCTTATAACAAGATGCTGCCTTGTAAACAGGTTTGCAAAGCCCTGCAGGTACTGGGGGAATGCACACACCCCCACTTCCCAAAGTTGCTCCTGTATTTCTCCTTCCAAGCATTCACCTATAGCCTGATTCCCAAAAAGCCAAATGCTTGAGCACTCCTCCTCCACCATTCCCTTCTGCATCCTCACCATAGAGCATCCCTCTCTCCAAGCATCTCTGGGAATCTCAAAACACAGGCCTTTCTCCCAAACTCCTCCCTCCAAGCATCCCTCTCTTGAGCATCCTTCCTGCATCTCGACCTTTTGAGTAGTTCTTACTCCAATCATCTTTCCTGCATACCTCCCTCCACGCCTTCTGCACATTCCAACCCCAGAGCATCCCTTTGAGTATCCCTCCCAAGCATTCTTACCCTTACCCTGAGTATCCCTCCCTCTGATAATCCCAGTTCCTGAGAACTGCAACTCTATCCTGACCCTCAAGCAGCCCTTACTTCCTGCATCCCGATCCCTGAATAACCTCCTGTATCCTGACTGCCAAGCATTCTTGTCATTGAGCATCCGTCCTGCACCACTTTCCACAAGCACCCCTCCTGCACCACTTCCCTTGAGCAGCCTATCTGCACCCCTCACCCAGAGCACCTCTCATTCCAAACATCCCTCCAGCATCTCAACCCCCAAGCATCCTTCCAGCATCCCTTCCCCTGAGCACCCTTCTTATACCCTTCTTGCTGAGTATCTCTCTTGAATACCTCACTCCTAGTATGCCGCCTGTACCTCTCACCCAAGTATCCCTCCTGCATCCCTCACTCCCAGCGTCCCCCCTGCATGTCTTACGCCGAGCATCCCTCCTGCATCCCTCAAGCACCTCTTTCCCCGACTACTCCTCCTGCATCCCTTCCCCTGAGCATCCCTCCTGCATCCCGAGCCCAGACCTCCGCTCCTGCACCACTTCCCCAGCATTCGGTCCCCCTCCCTGCGATCACCCCAACCCCCGACCGCCCCGCTCCTGCACCCCTTTCCCTTCCCCC
>VZRN01005095.1:549515-567413 GCA_013397935.1 Dasyornis broadbenti
TTTTCTTTTTCCTGTGTGCGTATTTTGCGGTTCAGTTTTAGTCCTCAACTATTTCTTACAGCAGCTGCCCGTATTTTACAGGTGAGCTATTGAAGGCTGCACCATAAAATCAACCAGCAGTGCAATACTTTATACATAAAGTTAGGATGCACTGGTACAGGCTGCACAGAGAATCTGTGGCTGCCCCATCCCTGGAAGTGTTCAAGGCCAGGTTGGATGGGGCTTTGAGCAGCCTCATCTAGTGAAAGGTGTCCCTGCCCATGGCATGGTGTTGGAACAAGATAATCTTTAGGGTTCCTTCCAACCCAAGCCATTCTATAATTGTGTGATTCCATGAAATTAAAACCATTAAAAACAATGACTTTGTAAATGGCCATGTAATGCTACATCTTGCAGCAAAACCCCTATTGCTGTACCAGCATATGTTAGCTCGTAATTCAGGGGATGCTACGATTTTAATGCCTTCATTGTCATGTGTAAGGTCTTCAGAGGCCCTAAGCAGCCTGTGGGATGGACTTAATAGCTCAACATGATCCTCTTCTACCAAATTACAGATTGCTCTTGCTTTGCTGCTCTGTGTTTAATTAATATCATTAATTAAATCCCCTGAATGACGCTAGGATCAGCCTGTTATCCACATCTTGGGCACTGCCTCCAAAATCCAGAAGGATTGATCCGTTTTCCTTCCCTGGCATTTTTAAAGTGAAATTGTCTTTACATATGTGTATATATGTATATAGCTATAGATATCTTTTGACAACCATATAAACATATCTGTAACTTTAGACTTTCCATTAAACTGCATTCTTTTTGCTAAAAAGGATAGATTACAGCTGTATGCATTTTTCAGTAGTTAAAAACATAGTAATATTTATGCCATTTGTTTACATTTTATTTATGTTGTCGAATCATGACTGATGGGATTTTTTTGTTTTGATGATTACTGTACACTTGTGAGTTTTTGCCAAGTTGGGTGAAACAGGCACTCAGTTAGATTATATATACAGAATGTTATTTATTAGCTAATTAAAGCCCTCTTAAATGTGATGAATACAGGAAAGAGGAAATAAGCTTATCCAAAGCTGTTCTACATTCAAAATTATTATGAAACGAAGTGGTATGATAGTGATGCTTCTAAATACGTGAAGGCATTGATAAGTGAAAACAGTTAGCCTTTGTCATTTTGCATACTTTCATACCTTGCTTCTGTGTCAACCGCCATCACTCTTCCAGATTTGAACCAGTTATTTGCTGAACTAAACTCGTGAACAGAAATGGGAAATGTGAACAGAAATGTTCTCTATGCAGCTGTTGAAGATGCTCCTGTGAGTGAAACCCAAGTTAAAATTTAGAAGCTGTGGTCAGTTAAAGTACTCAGATGCTCAGACAGCAGCTTCTTCTGTTCAGGAGTTTGACTTTTTCGTAAAGCTAACCACTGCACTGCTGGCTTCTCTCAATTTACATCACATGATAAGATCATGACTTTTAATCAAATGTAGACTTCCCCCTCCCCTCAGGATATTTAAAGAGTTATCTAAATAAAGGTTGCACTTAGAAGCACAAAATAAATCGTGTGTTCTTCAGACATATTTGCATCTTCAGCTGTCAAATTAGATCTCTAGCTGACCTAATTTGAATGAATTTTAAGTGCAGCTTGGGGAGGAGCTACACAAAAGACTTTACTGTAATTCTCAGCTTCCAAGAACCGTAACCCAGTTTGTATTTGTACTTGGTGACTGTAGTTTATAGAATCATACAATCATAGAATGATTTGGGTTGGAAGAGACCTTAAAGATCATTTAGTTCCAACCCACCCCCCACGGGCAGGGGCACCTTCCCCTAGACCAGTAGCTTCCCATGTCCAAGATCAGATGCTCTTGGTACCTCCTCTTTGGGGAAATGCCACCAAGAAGTGATTTTCATGCTGCATTCTTGGACAGCCTTTATATTGCATTAACAAAGCATCCACGCTTGATAAACGAGGGTAAGAACTGCAAAAGCTGGTTAAATGAGCAAAGAGAGAAAACTAAGAACCATTTCATTTCAATTTTTACAAGTTAATGAGAAACATTTTTTCATAAACAAGTTTATAGGAAAAAAAGCAGCAAAGAATGACTTTCTTTTGCCAGCTATTGTCACGTATGTTGGCTGGTCAGTGCATAAAGTCCAGGTTGTTGATAAATCACACTTCTTTGTGCTGAAGTTTTTGGTCTTCTGAAGTTCCAAGACTATCAGATTCATCTTCACACTATGAGGATATAAACCTCTAAGTAACAGGATGAATTAGGCAAAAGCAGACAATTGGGAATGACGGCTGGGAAATAGTTATCGTGCAGCCTTCATCCATGGACTAGATGTTTTCATTGTTAAATGTTTGAAATTTAATCTAGTGCAGGGTCAGTGGGGAGGTTCAAAATCCAGCCTGTATGTGTCTGTAGACTGCAAAATAGCCATATGCAGAATAGGCTTGATAGGGCATGTGTCTGAGCAATGCCCAGAGGTGGGAGAGGAACAGAGCCCACACACTGAGAAGCTGCCAATCTCTGTGCTACTCTTCCAACACCAGATCTAAAGCTTGGTTAGATTTCTGATGCTGTTGCTCCCAGCATAAATAGAGTCTTCAGCTTCAGAAAGCTCATGTTACCGCCATATTTTGTTGGCAGCCTCCCTTTTGGACTTCTGATAGGAAAATGGTTACAGGAGATTTTAACATTATCTGTTCAGGATGGACTGAGCCATCTGCCTGTCATTCAGGGTATTATCTGAGGTGTTGGATCAGAGTAAACCTAGGAGAGATGATGAGTTTGAAATGAAGATACGTAGCTTTGGACTCTACGGTGGTCTTTGGGTTGTAGCTCTTGACATGGTGAAGTGCAGCCCTGTCACTGACACATCAAGGGAAACATCTTGCTCTGCGTCTGGCTAATGCTGGCAGAGAGTGTGAGAAAAAAACTCTCGTGTAGATAAGCAGGCTTGCTCAACAAACTCAACAATCTGAAAGAACAGGTTGTTTAGTCTACAGCAGCTTGAGGGGCAGCAGAGGTGGGAAGCAATGAAACATGGCTTTTGGAGTCACTGTCAGTCCTGCTTCTTCAGGCTGTGTTATTTGTAGGGAGGTATGGGGAAGCTTCTTTTTGATGAAATGTGGAAAAAGTAAAATGCATTTTAGAGTGCTTTTGTGAATGCCTGATTGTGCTTGTAGCAATGCTTTTGCAGATATTTTGTAAGCCCTTAGGGGAAAAATACATGGCAGCCACTCGTGCTACAGAATTAGATCAGTTGAAGCCTCCACATGATCAGGTTTAAACAGCTCTTGACTCTAAATTGGGTTGAAGTCTTCAAGAGTGGGAAGTACGCTGAGACTACAGTGCCATGGGGAGTTTAGCACTGAACAGATAGCTTTTTCTGGAGTATATTTGGCTGAGGTTAGTCACAAGAATGGTCTGTGGTCATTGGTGCACGTGGTGTTGTGTTGGCCTACGCATGCATCTTTATTTTGCTGGATTCATGGAACTAAGGGATACACAGGGAAAACACTCTGGAATTAGAGATCTACATCTTTCCATTATTGTGCAGTGGTATATAGGCTCTGTACCAAGGGCTAAAGAACTAAGTGGAATGTTAATCTTAAACAACAAGTGAAAGGCTCTCCTTTGACCTGGTAATTAGCTGCCCTAGGTTGGACCAGTTTTTCTTAGCAAAATGTGTTGCTGTCTAGAGATGTATTTAGATGTTTTAGAATGCCATTAGCACTATTATCTGGGTTTTAGCAGCCATAAAATAATTGATATTCCAGCACAAGATGACCTTCTCCCTATCTGCATTTTGCTGTGACTCCAGAGCTGATAACAGTGGGTAGTGTCTATGATTATTCCATTACTAGTTAGAAAAATGCCTGCACTTAAATTTAATTTTAAGGGAGCTGTTTGGCAGCTATCTGTTGAATGACTGTAGTTACTACAACAAGAGCTACCTCCTGCCTCATTAAGCAAACACTGGTGGGTTTCCTGCTGAACTGCTGATTGATTTAGATTCAGCAAACAAGGAAAAACAGATTTGCAGGTTCTTAGGTAGCAGGAATGATGGCCCACCTGCACAAGACAGCTGAGCTAAGCTGCAGTGGAGACAGCTGCAGTGGAGACAGCTGCATAGCTCCTTTCTTTTCCCTTGCTCCTGACCTGGCACTGGTCCAGTTCCAAGATACAGCAGAAACATGCTGAATAGAAAATGTTGGGTTTTCTCCCTAAATTGGCTCACTGTGGGATCAGATGAGTGCCAGAGGTGACATAAGGGAGGAGGATGGTATTGTGGAGGGCAAAGGCAGGTCATGCCCCTTCCTAAGGCTTAACTGCACCTTAAAATCGCATCTTCAGTTCATGTCAGCTGCTTGCAGAGGCTCAGCATGGAAACAGTGTCAATTGGAATATGGCCCCAAATAATTAGGAAATGTTTTCTAGGGTAAAGCACATTGGAAGGAGAAAGCCTAGTGGTTTTTTTACTGAAAGAAACCACAGACTGTTGTGTGCTTACAGCAGCAACTGCTGTCTGGCTCCCTGCTAGGCTGACTGCACTCAGACATGTATCAGGGGATTCTGGTGAATGGCTTTGTTGCTTTAATCATATCTTCAAACACTGTGGAAGATGTTGGGATGTGTCCAGTTCTTGTCCTGTCCTTTTTTTGCCCCCTCAGAATTCTGTGTTTGTGAGGGAAATAAGATTATGTGAGCCCAGAACATAACTTGGAAGTCAGCCCTCATTGTAGGAATTGGTGGGAGAGATTTCGCTTTTAGCATGATTGTAAAGTTTTGGAAAACTTATGATTTCTGGCACTAAACTGAATTAAAGAAAGTCCTGTTCAAATCTGTTAGGAGAAAAAACATCCTTATGCTTGTTCTCAAGATAAAACCTCAAAAAGTAATTCCTCACTTCTAATTTCTATGGTGAATTCTTGCTATGCGTTTTACCCGTATATATTTAGGACTATTTATCTTTGTAGTTTAACCTGTCCAAAAGGTCAGTGCAACTAAATGTGTGGTGTTGGATTTTTTTAATTTTTTTTTTTTTTAGAATTAGTCCCAGCACCGTGACTTTTCCATCATGTCAGAACCTATCACGCTCAATGTTGGAGGAAAACTCTATACCACCTCTCTGTCCACTCTGACTAGCTTTCCAGACTCCATGCTGGGGGCCATGTTTAGTGGGAAGATCCCAACCAAGAAGGACAGCCAAGGCAACTGCTTTATTGACAGAGATGGCAAAATCTTCCGCTATATCCTGAACTTTTTACGAACTTCTCACTTGGACCTCCCCGAAGACTTTCAGGAAATGGGCTTACTGCGGCGGGAAGTAGATTTTTACCAAATTCAGCCACTTATTGAGGCCTTGCAGGAGAAGGAGGTAGAGCTTTCTAAAGCAGAGAAAAATGCCATGCTCAACATCACCCTCGATCAGAAGACCCAGACTGTTCACTTCACTGTCCGAGAAGCACCCCAGATTTACAGCCTGTCTTCCTCCAACATGGAAGTGTTCAGTGCTCATATCTTCTCCACATCATGCCTGTTCCTGAAGCTTCTTGGTTCCAAACTTTACTATTGTTTCAATGGAAACCTTTCCTCAATATCCAGTTACCTGCAGGACCCCAACCACTTGACCTTAGATTGGGTTGCAAGTGTGGAAGGCCTTCCTGAAGAGGAGTACACCAGGCAGAACTTGAAGAGACTCTGGGTGGTGCCAGATAATAAGCAAATCAATAGTTTCCAGGTATTTGTGGAAGAAGTGCTGAAAATAGCCATGAGTGATGGTTTCTGCATAGATTCTGCTCATCCACACACTTCAGATTTCATGAATAATAAGATTATTCGCCTAATTCGGTACAAGTAGAATGGCTGTTTGTTGTGGTGCCAGCATGGAGATAACACAGGTTAAGTGTTTCCCTTTAAAACACACTTACAGCCTAATTCAGAATCATGCTTATCTGGATTAAGAGTCACTAACAAGGAGACAATTTTCCGTTAATGTACTTACCAATACGACCTTTCAGAATATGTCCGTATTCCAGACAGAAGCAATCTTGTCTAACACCTGAATTAAGGACTGGCTCTGTCTCTGCGGCTGCCTTTGACCTGCTGTACAGTTCTGGGGAAAATCACTTAACTTCTGTCCTCTCTACGTTTTCCAGTTGGAAAATGGGAGTGATCCTTAACCTGTATTGCCAGGGGATGTGAGGGTTCGGTAACCATGGTTTGGAATGTATCTGGAGAACAGATGCAGTGAAAGATACCATGGAGCTGCAGTGCAGCAGGCAGCCCTAGGAGCACATTTGCCCTGTCTTGCTGTATCACCTGTGCAGAGCATCCAAGAAGCTTGTTTGGATCCACAGAGAAGCAGCCTTCCCATGTGCACTCACTCAATACAGCTGTAAAGGATGGTGCATATTGCAAATGAGTACAGGAGCCTGTCTATTTGGGTTCAACAAAGGATTTCTGTCACCCTGTGAAGCTGGCTTGGGTTTTTTCTGAACCCTGTGAGGAAGCCCCTGCTTTATTCTGTTTTCAGGAAAGCCTTGTTGGACTACTGTGACTGGCAAGGAAGCCATAGAAAAGAGAATGGTGTTCTTACAAATCAAGAAGATTAAACCTTTACTTTTACATTCCAAAGGCATCCAAGACAACTAATCCTTTTCCTTCTCTTATAATGTTAATATTTGTCTGGAGGATGCTACTAAAACTTTTTAAGGTGAAGACAGATTTTGGGGCAGAGGCCCCCATATGTCTTCTTTTTTTGAGCCTCTTTTGGGCACATCTCCCTTCAACAGTGCCTGGAATGCATGGGATGATCTCTGGGTAGGATGGATTCCATTTGAAAAGACAACATCCTCACCAGGTTACACCTAATGTTTTTCATTGCAGAAACAGAGGCTCATTTTTCCTATCCTGGTACATTGAGCCTTTTTTTTTTGTTGAATATCTTTGTGAAATGGTCAGGTCAGTAAAAGAATTTTACCTGCATGCTTGGCTTCAGTGTCAGCTTGCTAGAGGGAAGGCAGTGGGAAACCAGAGGCCAAGCTCTTCCCTACACTTCCAGTCTGTGCTGTAATGAACACCATAACTCACTAGCTGCATGTTGTCTCCAAACATAGTTTTTTGCCACATACAAGATGGTTCTTTCTCAGCTAATTACGTTTGAAAGTATCTTAACTGTATTTCCCTAACCAGATTGCTGTGAATGCATGAGAGGCCCTCTGGAACGTTTTTGGGTGTCTTTAATGAGATTGAAGGGAACATGCAATAACTAGGTTTTGCATTTAAAAAATTTAAAATTTGCATTTAAAATTTAAAATTTTGGTGCCTCCAAAGGTTCCTAGCACAAGGCTGCAAAGCTCAGTACTACGCATGTTCTTGTTTCCCAAAGTAACCACTCTGCCGTTACATTAAGCTGACGCCTGTGAACAAGCATAAAGAAGCTTTTTTTCTTGTAAAAAACCAGTGAGATCAATAAATTTCTACTGTCCCAAGCTGTGACTGCATGAACAACACATATCAGCATGTTGATGGGGAAAATGCACATTCTGCAGCTGTTGCCAGCCTGTTACAAACCACTGCCCTTTGTCTGACTTGGTGCTAAACCAGCATGATATATGTGGGACCATGTTGTCAGAAAGCACTGGTAGGGCTTGAAGTCCTCAGAACCACTAAACATGGCAAATTTTGTGAATTCTGAGGATTGTAAACAGGATTCTGTGTCCAAATTCCAGTTTGAGTCACCATGTCCTTCTAGTGTTAGTTGCATTGGGAAGAGCTCTTTTTGGTTTTTTTTTCCCATCCCAATCTGAATGATAAAGCACAAGTTTGCCAGTCAGCTGGACATTCAGAGTGATGATCTATGCTGGTAATATGATTATGATCTGTAAAATGAACCCTTTTTCATCAAATCTATGACTTGAAACAGATATGCCTTTGCTGAATTTATGACAACAGAGTTTTTGGAGACTGTTGACAGTATTTCTTTTTAAACCACAAGCTTGGGAGTAGGTTTTAAATTATCTGTAACCAGAGCTCTTGTATGTCATGACTAAAATAATACTCAACAGTAGGAATTTGCTTCCTGTCAGCTTTAGTTAATCCAAAGGTAAGAGCAGTGGGCTTGGACCTCATTTGGAAGAGTAGGGGGGGAAAGTCTGACCTATACCCTTTAGAGCTCTGGATCTGTACTGCTTCATTCTGTTTCAGCAAAATAAATTATTTCATGGGAGAGCTGAATCATTACTGCAGTTTTTTGGTGAAAGGCACGTAAGAGGAGTCTGTAAAAGGAGAGAACTGGACTCGGATCTTCACCTGGAATGCTTTAACCCATCAGTCTGTTATACAAAAGATGAACAAGTTGAATACAGATTTATTTGTCCTCATGCAACAAATCAGAAAAAGGTACAGCTGGCCTCAGATCTCTGTCCTTTATTAATAGACAGTGAGATGCAAAATATCTATTCTATATGTGTAGATAGGTGCAAAATTTCCAAGCAGTGTAAAGACATGAGTGAAGCCATGCTTTGGGAGGAACAGAAAAACTTGAGGTACCTCTAACTTGCTAAGCACAATAAACACCCTGAAGTGTGATGTACTATTTATACTGGAAATGGGCGCTAAGTGAATCACTTGTCATTGCAGACAAACATATGTTCTACAAATGCAGCTGCTATTTCAGACTCCACACTAGGCTCGATTTATAGCTGCTCCCGAATTCTGCAGTGAGCTATGTTATAATGACTGTTTATAGGAACATTCTCCAGATAATTTGTTTACATTTTATCTGAATAGCTGGTTTTTGTTTACCTTCTTTTTCTGAGGCCTGGAGGTGTGACTTGCTTTTGCTTACCAGTCAACAGCACTGATAATGACTCTTCTCAAGAGTTTTCCTGAATTAAAGAGAAGCAAACATGCACAAAGCCGTACTAAGTATAGCACAACCACACAAGAAGTCATGAAAAGCATTTGGCATTTATTAGCAGTAACATCTGAAAATTATTTCATTGTTGAGTGGAATATTCCCTCTCAGAACAAACATTTTTTTTCCTGGAAAGGAAAGCCTCTAGTGACATTTTCTTCCCTTAAAGTTTGATGGCTGTTTTCTTCTGCATGTTGGTGCATAACTCCTGATTCTGCCATACGCCTGTCTCCCTCAATACCTTAGTGTACAAAATGAGGCCAAGCCCTGCAATTTTTTTTTAATGGCCTCAATCTTTTGTTTCTTCCTAAATGGCCACTGAATAGAGCGTTCAGTAGTGTTAGAGCAGAAGAATACCAGAGTTAGGGCAGATGATAAACAAGATTTTAGCAGCAGTCTAATGGCATTCTCAGATCTAGACATGTGCATAGTACAGTGGTATTTCTTACATGACAAAAAGGCTATTATGAAACATCTAAATGGACTACAGAAAGAATCACTCGTGGATTTCTTTATGTGTTTTTAGGCTTGATATCTCTCAAATATCTAATAATGTCCAGTTACAATGACGAGACTGAAACGATACATAAATATTAAAAGATACTTGGCTTATACAGCTGTTAAGGATTGTGAGGAATTGATGGGAGGAGTGTTTGTTTCTGCAGGCAATAGTAAAGAAATAAAAGAAGTAGTTGTAAAAGGTTAAATCTGAAAGAATTCACATGTTAACAAGAAATCCAGGATTTAGAAGGGAGAGAATAAAAATATCTCGATGTGCTCAGGAAAAATAAAAATCAGCAAGATAACAATGGAGACAAAGATTTTGCTACAAGAGGCTGTGATTGGAATGATTCACTGGTCCTTTCCAGTTTTAATTTCTTATTATGCACTTTAAATATGGTCATGCCAAGAGTTATGCTAGTAGCTTCTCAGGAGCAGGCAGCTTTGCTTCAATTTGCATGTGCTTTGAATCAGCAGACATTTGCACTGCTGTACTTACCACATTATAACTGGGTTGTTGAGTATAAATTGCTGCTCGAGTTCACTGGCAGCAAATACCTGCAGTCAATCAGATGTACTCCCAGGAATAAAAGGCTGGGTAGAAAGGCTGGTGGAGTCCGTATATAAGGTTGATGAAGCGATAAATACTGCCTTCAGCCATAGACTGGAAAATAAATCTAGGATCTTCTGACACTAAGTAGATAAACAGAGAAGTTATTAAGAAAACTCCCTTGAGGAGTTTTATTTTCACCCCATCTCGCTGAATTTGGTAACATTGCTCAGAATTTCAGTGTATTTTGAAATACTCAATTCTGAATCCACACACTGATGGACACAAATATGTAGGGTACAAGCAGTGCTAATATGTGGCCTTCCCAGTAACAGTCTCATATGTGAATTAGTACAGGCAGTCATACAGATATTCTGTGCAAGATCATGTATAAACATCCAGCTCAAGCTCACTGGTTCATTTGGGAATAACATAAGGAATGTTTTCCCTATGAATTCAGAGGGAAAAAAGGGAGCTAGAGGAGAGGGCTATATATAATAATTTCTTCTCATCCTCTTGGCATTCCCCTCTGTATTTTCATGCTCCAACTCCTACTTGCAGAATTTTCCCATTGATCAGAATTTGGACCCAAATTCACTAAAAGCCATGCTTTTGAATCAGTAGTGTTTGAAAAGTGTGAAAAGATGGTCTTTGTTGCTTACCACCTTCACAGAGGACCTGTAAGACTCTCACATTTAAAAATTCTGATTGCACTTCTCTGCTTGTAACTCCTTCTGTAAACTGTTACTAATATGTATTTTAGAAAGCAGTAAATAAAATGTGAATGAAGCAGGAGGTGCTCTGCCTGACGTATATTAGAGAAAAAAGCATGAGTGATGTTTGCTGCACCCGTAGCTTTTCCTTTCTCTAACGATTTTACGCAGTGTCTCACTTCAATGCTTACTCACTGCAATGGGCACTGCAATGCCCTCTCTGTGGCTGGGAATCGTAGGAAGCTCTCCAGGAATTAGTGTAATTGTAGAAAACTTGGATGAACAAGCCTTTATAAATAATCAAAACCATTTAAAATGCATTAGCTCATTTATGTTTCCAACATTTATAAACAGAGGATTTGTTTTTCCAGTGAGAACCTTTCTTAAACCCTGATGCTGTACTACTGTTGGACTTATCTCTAGTTCCTGAGCTTGAGCAAACTATAATACATTGCTGCTGTACAGGGAAATAAAAATTGAACATACTGTCTATATGATTCCATGCAGCTCCTAAAAGGTACTATTCCTAGACAGATGAAGGTTTGCTGTAAGGAAGCTAAAAAGGCATCAACCTTGTATGCATCCATCCTCCAGGCTGGCAGGAAGGTATTAAAAAAATTGAGCCTGTTCCTCTGAAAGAGCACTTTGTACCTGGAAGCTGACTTGGACACCAGCAACGCTGGTTGGAGGTAGCACCTCCCTGGAGCGAAGGTATAATTTAAAGCAGCTTCTGCCGAGGGGAGGTTGGGTGGCCTCACACCACCAACCAACTCCTCGCTCACACACACTCACTCCCAGGCATACTTGTCCTCCTTCAGGCTCAACCCGAGGTTCCCTTCAGCAGCCTAAGGTGCTGGATTTGTAAAAGTGAATACATCAGCATCGGGTCAGTTCAGTCTGGATGTCTGCACAGAGGGGCACTGATCAATGAAGTCGCTGAGCTTTTATACCCTCAGTCTATGCATTCTTCTCGCGCGTCTCGATCCAATGGTGTGTTTTGGTCTCAGGAGTTCTCTTACTGGATTCTTGCTCCGTGTTCATGCAGGCGGATCATTAACTGTTTCCTGTGCAAGTGCCTCATCATCCTCAAAAGAAGGAATTTCTGATACCCAACGTAAGCGTCCCCTCTCTCAACTTCTGTCCATTCCAGAGCCTCGCAGAGCTCCGCCCTTCCCGCGCATGCGCGGCCCAACTCCCGTCGCCGCGAGCGGGCGGGCGGGGCCGGGGCGCGCGCTTCAAACCGGCGCTGTGGGCGCGGCGCATGCGCGGGGCGGTGCCGGCGCGGGGCAGGGGGCGCGCGCCATGGCGGCAGGTGGCCGCGGCTGGTTCCGCGCGCTGGCGCTCGGCGTGTCCTTCCTCAAGTGCCTCCTCATCCCCGCCTAGTAAGGAGCTTCCCTGCGCACCGGGCGGGATGGGACGGGAGTAGACGGGGAGGGGGTGGGTGGCATAGGGCTGCCGCGAATCCCTGAGGTGTCCAGCGTGGGTCCGCGGTCCTGAGGAGGCCCTGAAGGTCCATGTGACTCCCGGTTTCATGAGGGGAGCGGGCGGCGCTGCCTCTGCCACGTGGCACGGCGTTGCTTTTCTCTATAGAAGCTCTTCTAGGGCTGGCTGGTTTCAACTGGCTGCTGTTCGTGAAGGCCTTTAAGTGTGCTGAAACATTAATTCTTTGTAATTTTAAGTTTTTATACTAAAAAAACTCAAACGGGCTGCCGTTAAAAATCAGTTAGAACCTGGGATTTCGCATTAATTGTCTGAAAAGGCTAAGCTATAAATAATTCTTGCCCTATACACCTGTATGAGTGACTTTTTACCTGGTCAGGTAATCATAGGGCAAGGAGGAATGGTTTTAAACCATTTAAAATGGGAGATTTAGATTAGACGTTAGGAGAAAGATCTTTCCTGTGAGGTTGGTGAGACAGTGGCACAGGTTGCCCAGAGAGGCTGTGTATGCCCCCATCCCTGGGAGTGTTCAAGGCCAGGTTGGATAGGGCTTTGAGAAACCTGCTCTAGTGGAAGGGATCCCTGCTCATGGCAGGGGCGTTGGAATGAGACGGTCTTTGAGGTCCCTCCCACCCCAAACCATTTTATAATACATCTTCGGCACAAAGTTCTTGAGCAGCATCCTTGTTACTGTTTCAGTTACTTGATCGCAGTGGTGCCCTAGAGCTGATAAATAGAGGCTTCCTTTTTATCTGCCTGTAGTGATGTGCTCTGAAATGTTTCTCCTTTAAGTGCATGTATGTGACTCAACATAGACCTTCTGTAGTTACTCCACAGATTTCGAAGTCCATAGGAACTGGCTTGCCATCACTCACAACTTGCCCCTTTCTCAGTGGTACTACGAGGTAAGCTCATGTTTGAGGGTGTTTTTTTAGCTGTGTATAAATTACGGGCACATTGGGTATGTCAGACCTTGTGATTGCTGGCAGAGTTGATTGCTGACTGTCATGTAGTGGGACAAAAAGATGCCAGTCATAATTTGCTGACCCTCTGTAGCATTTAGCTAAAAAATGGAAGTTGTTTGGAAAAGCTGCACGTGCTTATGAAGGCGAAATGGGAAAAGCAGTTAAGGTACATGGGTTAATAGAAAGGCTGTGTAACACAGGAGCAAATTGCATTGTAGTCTTGAATTGCCTGTCGCTTTGCTCTTCTCGCTGGTGATACACAGTTACCAGAATAAAGAATGAATCATGCAAAGGGGTATATACATCTCTACATTATGAAATCAATCACTGTATTAAAGTTTTGAGCCTTTGCTGGTGTGCTAGTAGCATGCATTGATTTTTATCTAGATGAATCACCTTTAGGTTTGTCATAGACTTGGCCTATCTAATTGGGTTTTAATTGATCTTCTCATATCTTCTGGAGTACAGGATAGATCTTGCAGTGTCTAGTTCTTTACGTAAGCATCCAGGAGTAAATGATTTGTGCAGGTCAGAACTTTGTAAGACTGATCCAAAGACTGTTTTACAAACATTTCTGTAATGCCAGCATTAACCCCATGCCAGAGCAGAGGATGCCTTTAATCAATACAACATAAGCATTTGGGAACATGCTACTGAAAAATATACCCAATCCCAACCTGCTCTGTTCATCCCTCTTCCTCTCCTATTTCCACGGCTAAGGAGTTAATTGTTAGTCAGGGCATAACAATGGTCCTTACGGGAAGAGATCACATGCCATTTGAAAAGGTTGTATGAGAGTTAAGACTTGTTACTTGATGAGTAAAAGTAATTTTGAGGCTGGAGCAAGGCTGATTGTGTTGGTCATTGCTCTAACATACACCAGTGTTGTCTGTGAGCTATTTTGCTGAGATTTGGTAATATTGACCCTATTACTGTAAACTGATTTATAGATAACAAAGTTATATACTGATTAGGTGTAGGTACACAAAATGCTCTTTAATCTCTTCCTCCTGATCAAGAGATGTTCTGTCTCTACCAGTACTGCAGGAGAACAGCTTAAATCCTGTTCAGCACCACAGAGCTGGCTATTTATTGTGGAGTAGTTTCTGTTAAATAGAGGTTCCTGAGAGAAAATGCATCAGGCGATTGCCTGCAATGAGCTGTTCCTGAAGAACTGCAAACAGCATGGTTTGTTATAAACTATTTAATCTTATTTTGTCTTTAGGCAACCTCAGAATGGACCCTGGATTATCCACCATTTTTCGCTTGGTTTGAATACGCACTTTCTCACATTGCCAAGTACTTTGACCCCCAGATGTTGGTTGTTGAAAACTTGAATTACGCCAGTCGTGCAACCATTTTCTTCCAAAGGCTTTCTGTCATCTTTACAGATACCCTCTTCATATATGCAGTTCATGAGTAAGTCTTAATGTTCTAATTTTAGGGACAGTGAATAGTCCTTCATTTGTGGGCTTGTTCTGTAGCTACAACAAATAACTGTTTGTACAAATAAGCTTGTAAATGTATGGAAATACCAGAGTTGCTTGAACCTGTTCAATGAGGAACGTGGAATATGGTGCTAAACACCAGATAATGTGCTCTTCTTGGAGATCCTGTACATGTGATGGATTTGCACACACTCGGACACCAGCTGCTCTTTCACGTGTTATACTTGGGTTTGCTTCTGTCACTGGACTCATTTTGTAGGAGTTGCAGGACAGCTGGTGTGCTCAGAACAGGTTTTTTTCCTGTTATTTTTCTTATTATTCTGTTCTTCTAGAGTAGAAGCATAAAGGAAATGTCACAAAATACCAGTATCATCAAATATGCAAAGTTGCTCCAGTATTTTTGATGATAAAGTAATTATTCGAAGTCTAATGTAATTAGGATTGGATGCTTTCAGTGTGGCCTGAGTTTGTGAAGAACTATTTACCTTATACTTAAAGAGTAGACTGTGGGGATGTTCTGAGGAATATGTTGCATGCCTTAATGAATTGGCTGTAACGGTCTTCACTCATTTTATTCTGTCTGCTCAAAACCTGGGTAGGAAATTCTCTGAGTGGAGCACTGCCTAAGCTCCTTCATTTACTTTCTTTATTTGCAATGGGCTAGCTTTCCATTGTGATTTCTTTTCCTTTTATTGTTTTGATGCACAGATGTATGAATGTGAGGCTGAAGGCTCAGGGCAGGTGTCTGCACAGGATCATTTTGCCAAGAGAGGTGGCAGATGTCCCATGCCTAGAAAAATGCAAGGCCAGATCGGATGGGGATATGAACACCCTGGTCCAGTGGAAAGTGTCCCTGCTCATGGCAGGGAGGTAGCACTTACAATATTTCAACAGAGATCATCTGTAACATTTTAATCTGACCTAAGATTACTTTCAAAAATAACTTGAACCATATTGCTTCACAGTGAGAAGTAATAATATACTTTTAACCAAGAGAAATAACTCATAATATGGCAGGGGGCAGGGGAAGCCAGGGAGAGGTTAATAACCAATAACCAACCATGTTTTTGATTGTATGTTTGAATTAAAGCTTCTGTTGCTTCTACTCTTGTTCAGGTGCTGCAGATGTGTAAATGGAAAACGAGCTGCAAAGGATATCCTGGAAAAACCAACATTTATTCTTGCTGTTCTGCTCTTGTGGAATTTTGGGTTGTTAATTGTGGATCGTATCCTTTCAAACCATTGTGAGTTGTTTGTGGCAACTTACAGTGTGTGGTACAAACCAATATTAATTCTGTTACGGTCATAGCAAGTAACGCTGCTGGTTTTTTGTTTGGGGTTGGTTAAATAAGTTTTATGTTTCAAATTACTATTTGGCAAAATGGAAGTTAGTCAGTTCTTGGTCTGATGTGCCAGAAGTAGAGGAGGACCAACCAGTCCAGCAGCAATGTGCATGTTCCTGCTGGCTGTTCCTCCTCCACCTGCCTACAGGAGTATTGGCAGAGAGTCTCTGTGTTCTGGGTGGGGTTCCAGAACCTGGAACGAAACGTTCCAGCACATGCTAAGAAAAGTCTTCAAAGTGCTTTAAGATTCAGACTGTATTCAATTGGTTAACATTATATGGGGATTAGGAAGGCTTTCTAAAGAAGTTATCATAGAATCATAGAGTGGTTTGGGTTGGAAGGAACCTTAAAGATCATTTAGTTCCAAACCCCTGCCTGGGCAGCAACACCTTCCATTAGACCAGACCTCATTCAGCCTGACCTTGAGCACTTCAAGGGATAAGGCATCCACAGCTTCTCTCAGCAACCATTGCCAGTCCCTCATGATTCTCACAGTAAAGAATTTCTTCTAATATCCAGTCTAAATCTCCCCTCTTTTAGTTTACAACCATTCCCCCTTGCCCTATCACTCCATTCCCTTGTCAAAAGTCCTGTCCAGCTCTCTTAGAGCACCTTCCAGTACCTAAAGGGTCTACAAGTTCTCTGCAGGGTCTTCCTTCTTCAGGCTGAATAACCCCAACTATCTGAGCCTGTCTCCATAGTAGAGGTGCTCCAGCCCTCTGAGCATCTTCACAGCCTTCTCTGAATGCCTTCCAACAGGTCCATATCCTATGTAAAAATAACTCTGGAAATTGCAATAACTGCAAATCAGTCTTGACACAGTGTGCATTTAAAGGAAGGACCTTTTCTCTGTCACAGTTCTTGTCTGTGTTGCCTGCTTTCAAGTCATAGAAAAGCGGGGGCTACTGTCACCATCCATTAACCAATGTATGGCAGAAACTAATAACTTGAAAATTAAAGCAGAGATTTACCTTTTTTTGGGTTGTGTTGCAAAAGTTGCGCAATACCTATATAGATCGGTGTGTTTCATTTCATCAAGGTAATATGCCAGCATTAGTGTATTTTGTGTCTAACAGTACTTACAGCTAAGGTTGAGTAATGACTTGTGTCTATGTGGTGTGAATTTAATGTTGCTTTCCTGATTTAAATTCCATTTAAAATTGAATTTATTCCTCTTTTATAACTTTGAGTCTTCTCCAGAAAATGCAGTAGTAAAGAAAGCTTGTTTTATTCCTTGACTCAAGTTCAGATATTCATTTCCAGTACAATGGTTTCCTGTTTGGGCTGATGCTTCTTTCTGTTGCTCGGCTGTGTCAGGTAAACTTGAGTGACTCTTGTCTGTTTGTCACCATGTGTATTTTAGGTGCATGCATTCACTGCATAGGGCTGCTCATGTTGTGGGCAATGGTAGTGACTTCACATGGAGATGTGTGAAGCTGGATGTCTAATTATTTATTGAGTTTGTGGGGAAGAGAAAAACTTGGAACTCACCATCACTGCTTGCTGATAACTGCAGTGTCATGGTTTGAGCCTGACCAAATGCCAGGTACCCCCAAATTAACACACCCACACCCAGGGCTCATGAGTTGAGATAAGGAAACCTGGGAGAAGATGCACTTAAAATAGGCAAAACAGGACTAACTTAGGTTGCAAAGTGATCTAATTTATTACTAACAGAGTCAGAGAAGTAAATGAGAAGTAAAAGAAACCCTTCAAGGCCACTGTTTCCCCGCTCACCCCCCTTCCTCCTTCCCAGCAGCTGCACAAGGGAACAAGGCATGGGGGGGGTTAGGTCAGTTCATCACCCAGATCTTCTTCCCCTGCCTGGGGAGAGGCTCTTTTCCTCTGCGCAGCCATGGGTCTCACCGTCAGCAGCCCGCCCGACTCTGCTACAGTGACGCTGGTCCCCACACAGGCAAGCAGTCTCCCCAAACCTGCTACAGCGTGGGGTCCATCTTCCATGGGGTATAGACCTCTGAGCCAGGCCGTTTCCATCTT
>VZRN01005096.1:0-83716 GCA_013397935.1 Dasyornis broadbenti
TGGCTTAGCTCAAGTCCTAAAGTGCATTTTAAAATCTCCCAGCAAGGTGAACTCAACCTCCTTCATTTCTGTGCGCTGGAGTCCAAAGAGAACTTCCACGTACTTTTTGTCATTTCCATCTGTCATTTCCAGCTGTCACTGCTTAGCTCCTTAATGTGAGACTCCCTCAAGACTGATGAAAGTTGTCTAGTTCGGAGGGGGTCAAAGACATGTCTTAGTCATCTCTACTGCTTGTGATTTTGATATGAAACTGGTGGGAAGTTTTCTGAAAGTAGTCAAGAAGTTAGCAACACAGACAGCTTAGGATTGAATGCTTGCTGCAGTGCTACCATGGTAATGATAGAAAGGACTTAAAAGATTAAAAAGAGCAAACAAAAAGGAAGCCATTGAAAGTAAAAGAAAATTAACCATTATTCCCTTCTTCAAAGAGATCATTCTTTCAGTCATGACTTTAATACTGTTTCACAGCCTGAGTTGGTATCCCTGAAAAGGAATCTGAAGCAGAGTAAGCTTTTGAATAGAGTAGATGTGATAAACAGAGGCCAAGTTGTGTATTTCACATAAAATATAAGTAATGCTTGAGATACTTCAGGTACTTAGTTCATGTTTGCTCAGAATTTGACTGTCACGATTGTCATTTAAATTTTTCATGGAAAGCTCTGAATAGCTACGTTTATATAAAACTAGTAATTTACCTCATGTATTTGTGGGAAGCAGGTTAAGCCTTTTGTGGTCAACAGTGCCACTTAACCTTTTCTGTTTATCCCTGTTCCATATTGTGCTTAAGGGTCATGAATGTACTTCAGAATTGTCATGTGGAATAGAATACTTTTTCTTTTTGAAAGCTCATGTAATTTGGCCTACTTCCAGCAAATAATCCATTAATTTTAAGTCCCCAGTTAGCATATTTTACGCATATTCTAAGCTTTTAAACTAGTAACAAAAGCGCTCTAAAATACTTTCCTTTTTTAAGCACACAAAATGCTTGCTTCCCTTACAATTGGCAACTATATAATGAACGATACGTCTGCAGTATTTTAATGTACACCATATTTAGCTAAGTAATTGAAAACGAAGAAGTAGTTCCTTGAATTTGAAAATATTTTTAAGTTGTTTTTTGAATATACAAAACGTACATTTACCTTATGCATTGCATGCAGATTTAATTGTTGTGAAAACGAACCTGATTTTTATGCTTGGAGAGCACAGTTTCCCACATTTGTTCTTGACACAGTTTTCTACCTCCATAACTTTTAAGACACCATAAGGTACTGTAGCAAGTAGAAAAGGAGGAGGGGTTGTGCCTTATTTCTGACTTCCTTTGGTTTTCTTCTTTTTTTACGTCCTCTTGTTCTTTTTCATGTCAGCTTTCAAGATACTGTGTGGTTTAGATTTATATTTGCATTTTAATAAACTATGGTTTTTGTCTATAACTCTTTTAAAATTTTTTTTAAACCCCTGTAAATATGCATCTTTTTATGGTTTGCCAGCTACATATAAAATCTTCCTGCTGCTATAAAATGCTTTTATTTGATTTGCATTTTTATCACCATTCAAATTAAAAGGGAACCGTTCCTATCTTCACTTCTTTTGTACTCCTTTTACTTCAGTTCAGCAACGTGGGCTAACAGTGTCAAAAAGTTCTGCTGAAGGAAAGTATCTGCTCATAAATTGACCAAGACACATGGTTCAAGTGTCTTGTAAAGGTTAAAAATGTCTCTGCCATTCTGGCAGTGTGCCTTCACAGAAAGGGTTGATGAGGTATTTGACTAGAGTGGACGTTTCCAACTTGGCTGCGGACGGGATGGTTTCGAGCCGGGCGCGGTGCGTTTCATTTCTTTGCGAGACGAAAGCGCCATCGTGTGGTTGTTTCCATGAGCGCGGACAGAGCCCAGGAAAAAGCCAAGCGCTTTTCTGACCTGGCCCCGCTCGTGAGCGAGCAGCAGCTCGCGGAAAAGCTCCGTGGTGAATCCTGGCTCTTGGAGAATGACAGAATGTGATCCTGCATCTAGCGGGGAAGGAAGAGGAATCGTTTCATTGTTGGCGGTGCTGTTTCTAGGCTCCAAAACAAACGGCAGTTGCAGGACGGCCTCATGCTTTCAGAACCTCTTCTGCGCGATCAGCTGCTCAACGCGTAACGCACACCCACTGTAGGAAACAAGCTACCGTAGGGTGAATTAATGGCTCACTATGTGGCACGGGGTCCCTATCTATATGAATATTATGTTTCCATAAAGCTGATACAATTTAGAGGTGCCACAAACTAAGGAAAAAAAATCACATTTGTTAGTGATTTTTTTGCAAATTCCTATAAATATAAAGAATTGGTGAGAAAACATTCTGATATTCTTTTCAACTCATTTACTCTGTGAAATGTAGGCTTCAGTAAATTCTGGTGTTTTGCTCAAATCCTCTCTGGGGCCAGCTCTGCCCTGTAGGGTTAGTTACAGTTTGGAGATGGGAGGGAAAATCTTAACCAAGACTATGCATGGTCACTACACTTACCCACAAGCTTGCAGTAGCAGTGTCACAGCATTTAGTTGTTTCACATGCTCATTTTTCTCTTTACCAAATAAACAGTACAGAGAAAAGCATTTAAAAATACAACAAAAATGGTAACAAAACCAGAGACTCACAGGAGGACTCCCTATAGCATCTACTTCAGTTTTGAACTCATTGCTTTAAATTGATTTGGTTTTCTGCCAGCTGTATCTCACCAGGGTGCCTATTTCAGCAATAGCATGAAAGCAAACTCACACTTTTAAGTGAGATGGCAGAGTTGGATTTAGTAAGGAAAAAAGATTGGGAATTAAATTTTAAAACTCCTTGTTATATCCCCATCTTCACATGAAAGTACAATGTCAGAATAAGCCTCTGGGTTGGGCAAAAATAGAAATGAAATACAAGACTACTACACTTCATATTTGTAGAGGAGCCTTGTCAGAGACTGAAATAGTTCATGCTTCAAACATTCATACAAGTTTTGTTCATTATAACAAAATCTGTGTAAAGAAGCTACAGCCAAAGAAGGCTCCCTTGAAGACACCTGACTGGGACTTTGGACTGAAAGTCAAACTGCTGAGATTAGATAACGGGAAACCTATTGTTCCATCATCTCTGGCTGAGTATTGGGGTGAGGGAGACCACAGCCCATAGAAGCCAGGTTTGCACAGACTACTCCCACCCCAGCTGAGGGGGGAGGAGGAGGTTTCAGGGGCGTAACATAACCTCTGGTCAGAGGCAATAAACACGCATCCTCCCTTTCACAAATTGGCCCAGCTGTGGAGCCCCCAACCCCATAGGCCACATCCATGGGACATTCACAAGAGAGGCAGCTGAGGAGGTGTCATGATCAATCAAAGACCCCCAAAGTGCTAGGCCTTGCACCACAGGACTGCACATGATGCAACAGACCCAGAGTCTGCTGCAAGAGATTGCCCCCTCCCCCGGGGGGACATGCCTGGACTCATGGGATCCTGTGCTTTTCGGGGGGACCATCACCACCAAGACCAGCTGGAGAGGATCAACACAACATCGTTGGGATCCATGCATGGTGATATTTTCTTTATTCTATATTCTTTCCCTCTCTTTCTGTCTCCCCCATCTTTTTTCCTACTTCTCTCTTTCCCTCTTTTCTCTCTCTCTCTCATATTTACTACCAAATAAAACCCATACTATTGACTGGCAAATAGTCTTTTTCGCACCTTAATTCTGGCAGAGGTATTTCTAAGAACCCTAATAACCGGATCATAACAAATCCCCAAGGCATAAAGCTCTGCATGAGGAATGTGGCAGAAACACAGACTTTCACTGCAGATGCAAATATGATTGGCTGCTTTAGGAAATCATTATTTCTCTACCACTGGGATCAGTTCTATGAAGATTAACTCATACCAGAATGGATGTCAATGTACTGATATCGAAGAACTTCATCTGAATGAAAGTCAGTCTGAACCAAATTAATGTCTTTCACACATACACACTTTTGTATACAGCACCTCCTTACCATTTCTCCCACAAAGAACAGTGCTAGAAAGAATAATAAAACTTTATGAGACTGATTTATCTCCCTCACTGGAGATCCTCAAAAACCATCTGGATGCAATCCTGTACAATATTCTCTACAATGACCCTGCTTTAGCTGGGAAGCTGGACCAGATGACCCACTGTGATCCCTTCCAACCTTACTTATTCTGTGATCCAGTGATTTCACTGTTACACAAGCTTTTAGGAAAAGGCCCTGTTTTATCTGCAACATTATGAAAATTCAGCTATTTGCTATCACTTCCATTAAATGCATGTCACATTCATACAAAAAGAATATTTTCGAAAAGCTTAGGAAGGCACTTTTATATGAATGCACTCCTAATGCAATTGAACGTGAAGGAATCTGCTCAAAAGGAAAAGATAAGGAAAAGCAGCAAATTACTTATTTATGCCACTATCAGAGTTTAAGATGCATTTTTCTACATCAGAGCCTACATAAAACATTGATTTTCACCCTACAACATTTTAAAAATAAACTTTAGTAATTGTCAAGTTTTTAGTTATTATCCACTCCAAAATGGTTAGTGCCAACTTTATGATAAAGCCCAGGTAAAACACACAGAGAAAGACCTTGACCTGCTACACAAATAGACAAACCAAACAGAGAAGTACTCTTCTTCATCATGGCAATGAATTTCAACTGCTATTCTAGGAAAGTCTAAATCTTGGACTTGAAAGGAGCTGGTTTGTTCACTGAAACTGTTAAATCCAATCATCTCTCTGTGACTGCATGATTCTCTGTGGCTGCAAAAGCTATTTCTAGTTTATTTAATGATATTTAATTAAGTCTCCATTCATGCTCATTCTAAAACAGTTTCATCATTACCAAGAATGACTGCTATTAACTGCAAAGAGGGTAGCCCTGGGCACTAAAATATCAAAGAGTAATAAATCAGCTTATTGGTTCAGCAAGGCACTTTTAAATCTGTCTATAGCTGTCTCTGAAAACTTCCTAAACTTACCAATGGTGCAGTATTACAGCTCTGATTGCATTTGAGTTTATAATTACGCTAATTATTCACAGTTTTCTTACCCTGATTGTTACAAACCATGAGCTGATGGATGTTACAATAGTTGGGGCGTTCATGCCCAGGCATCTATTTACTTCATTTGTAATGCATGCTAACATGCTGATACATCTGCTCTTGTTACTAGACTGTTTCAAAGGATATTGATTTTGACATCGATCCAATTATTTCCTCTGAAGATTATTTATTCTACGATGATAATTCAGAGCAGATCTTCTTAGCCTACAGGCTCAGGCTGGGCGGTCTGCAGTCTTTCAAGTGTGCCCAGTGAAACCAAAGAGGTTGCTCCAGGAGTAATATACTGTTGCATGTGAAAAAGAGAAGCAGACTCCAGCCCATTGTTACAAGATTATTGCAGAACCTATTGTACTGAGTGCCAGATAACAAAAGGGCCAGCCTTTGCAGCTAGGAATAATCTTGAGAGTGTAGACAAGTAGCTTATGCTTAGTAGGATACAGTTACAAAAACAAGTGAGTCTGTCCAGATGAGTCAGAATTGTGATAGCAGAATTGTGGACAGAACAATCCAAATCATCAAGACAAAGAAAAGAATATTACAGCAGCAGAGACTCAAGTCCCAGGATGAAAGTTTAGCCCTGTGGTTGTCATTATCATAGAGACATTACGTGGAAAAACTCTAAAGGATTTAGGGATAGGCAGATAAAAACAAAGGAGAGAGGCAAGTCAAAAATGAAGTCCAAGTCTGAGAAACAGACATGAGAAATACACTGAATTATTAGGTTTTCCTCAGTGACTGGGAAAGACATAGGGAAGATAATGAGCTATTTCTGGCTAGCTTGAACTTCAGCTAGTTGTGAGGTCTTGAAAAAAGGCAGAAACAAGTACAGTGATTCCAATTGAAACCATAGGGGGAAAATACATTACTCAGAGATATGTAAGAGAAGAGATTTACTTCAACAAATATGCTTTGATAATTACAATCTGTTACTAATTTAACACTCATTTTACAAGGTCACTTCTACCTACAAACAACTGAATAAGTAGACCTACACACAGGATGTATTTCCTTTGAAATAGTGGAGAATCAGAAACATCAAGGGGACATTCACCTTTATAGAGAGCTGGGGATCTCCACAAGAAATCTGCAGTCACCGACTAGAATGAGGTCCTTGGATTCATTCCCAGTCCTCAAGTTTGCTCTTCCTTCTGTTTTTCAGATATATGTTTAGAGTTCTCTTTTCTGCAATGCTTCTTGTCTTGTGGTGCAGACTCTATTTACACTCCACATGAATCTTTTAGCACATACAGGCCTCACATAGGATACAAAGGGATTTCAGTTCCACATTCCTGGACCTCTCATATCAGTACTTCAATCATAACAATTTTGCAAGAAAATATGCACCTAAACCACAAGTATTATGCCTAGAGCAATAATTTTTCTGAGTATGGGTGTTTACAGTGGAATGCACTGCAATGATCAGATTAAACACGTCTGATCCGAATTCAGTATAAGGTGGATGCTTCAGAATACAGGTCATGGAGACTGGTTTCATCAGAGATGAAAACAAAATACCAGTCTTAAAAGAAACCACTCTAGCCACTCTAAAAAGGAAAGGTTATAGCTGTTCATGCAAGAAGTGTGGCATGAAATTTAAAAAAATTGTTGTCTTGATTAGATTGCATTAGGGCAGGATCCTCCAGCAAACACTGAGATTTCTCATCTTTTTAAAGTAATTAACTGAAAGAGTAAAAGAGGATGAAGGAAACTCAGAAAAAGGGGTAAAATATTCCCCAGCCACCATGTATGCAACATCATCAGCTCATGGAGAGCAAGAAGCAGCAAGATCATGGGTAGCAGAGAGCATTCCCTCTGCCTTTCCCTCTAGCCTTTCTCTCCACCGCTAAATGTGTTGAAGTTCTGGTTCCCTGGAGCCCAGTCTCTGCCCATACTGCCCAGTTTGTCTCCTCTTGCCTCAGCAAAGGGGTTTACATTAGCTAGACTTCACCACAGAGAAGCAGGTAAAGAGAGAAGCAGGTAAAGAAAGAAGGAGAAGACAAGGGCTGTTTCCTTTCCTCTTGAACAATGTAGCAGTCTGAGAAAGTTCACATCAGCCTGAAAGGATGGTCATTTCTGCACTAACTAGCTGTGTATCTCAGATTTCCCTGCCCGTCTTCCCCTTTGCTTATGGACTGCCTTCCAGATCTGTTTCACCAATCGAAACATAGTCAATTAAGTTTTCAGCAGTTTGCTGAAAAATCGGTCAATGAAGAGCCTGGAAAGACTTGAGACTGTGTTTTCCAAGAGATTAAATTCCTTCGAGAGCACAGCTTTCCTTTGCTGCCTCACATCTCCCTCTTGAAAACATTGAAACATTTGGGGAACTGTCGCATTGGATTTTGTTACCATGCTCTAATGCAAGGAGACTGTAAAGTGACCCAATTCATACAAAAAAAAAAAACCCAACAGACCAGCAATAACAAAAAGAATTTGTGCAGACAGCAATGCAGAGAAGGCAAAGCAAAGGGGATTTTGTTTACTTAGCAAGCTGATATTTTCTTGAAGGAGCTAGACAATGTTAAATACTCACAGGCAAGCTTGCTCTGTCAACAACTGAGTTTTGTCCACTTGCATTTGGAGGAAATCTAGCTCTCAATTCAAGATGATCATTACTCAAGGCAATCAAAACCCCTTTTGCTTTTATTCAGTCTCTCTAAGGTAAAACTATCCACTGAGACCTGTGACGTACAGTCTGCATCTCTTTAACTCAGCACCTTATCAGCAGTTACTATAACATATTTCTATTACCACATGTAATAAACCCAAGAACTTTCCGTCCCTGGAAAAGAGGCTGTTCTTGCTGTGATTTGCACAGACGAAGAGGTGACTACACAATACAACATAACTGGCCACAGCTGCCATTGCACTGGGGATAAACAGCCAGCCGGGTTTACTACACTTCCCCACACCGGCTCAAGAGGATGTGTAGATTGTAGCTATGCAGGACTTAGGGCTCCAAAGGGTATCAGATTCCAGCTCACAATACTGAGCGTTCCTTAACTTTTGTGCATTCCTCTCCCAGATGAGGCCTTTTCCTAGGCCTTGCTCGGTTTCTTAGAAGACAAAACCTGGCACAGGAAGCAGTATATGGAAACAAGAGACGACTGGTCCTTCACACTTACACTAGAAATCTGTAATTTTTTTTTTCTTCACATCGTAAATTATTCCAATTCTAAACACGTGCTGGAAAAGCTGCTTTTCAAAATCTAAAACTGCTGCAGAGGATCATGTGCCAATATTTAGACCACTGGCTGTGAAGCTGAATTTCCCATTTTCTCTTCTGATTTTTGATAGAGTACCTTTTCTATTGAAAAGTGACTCTTCTCGAAGAGGGCCCCATAGCTCACATATATTTTATCAAAATGTGTGGAGACTCTACTAGGAACAGTCCCAACTCAGGAACTGACGAATCTGATCCAGGCTTTTGCTATTCAATTGCCCATTAGGGACTTGTGCCAGTCCTACACACTCCTACTGTGATCACTGCATGTCACAGGAAAACCCAGCAATGGCACTCAAATTCAAAATCTCCCAGTTAATTTCATGATGACTGTAGCACTTCAAACAATAACCTGCTAAATCTCTGCCAGTCAACAGCACATGAACTAAGACTCATAAATGAGAGCTACTGACTGCACTTCATGGAATCTGGTGGTGCCTTGCAAGAGCCTGAAAGATCACTCCCTTTCTGACCTCGGAAATTTAGGGGTCAGTGCATAATTGTTTTCATGCAGGATCAGCTCTGGTCCAGGTGTCATTACAGAGATTTGCATGACTTCCCTCCATTAGGCAGCATCAAGAGCTGGAGCTAAGTGGGTCATAGATGTAAATAGAGCCCAGCGCAGCTGCTTAAATTCGTTATTCCCTTTCAGCTGAACACAGAAAGCACTCATAAGCCACTTCACTAACACTTGTCAAACATCATATGATGAACACATTTAGGGGCTCCTCACCCTTAGTACCTCTAAGTCTACTCTTAAGGGCCAAGACACCACAGGGAAAATTGTACTCTCAGTATTTTCAATGTGTCCATCTCTGCATGCGAACCTTCCCTCAGGAGTTTCCCAACATGATTTTTGAGAACTTGCAACTTCTGTTTGGAAGGGACACTTGCATTTTAGACAGCATTTCCAAACCACCAAAACTGAAGAATCAAAAAGCACAGGGTTCCAAGTGTCACTTCATAAATTAACTCAAATGTTAAAAGTTCACAGGAAAGGTTTTCTTGTCACAGAAAACACACAGAACTGAAGATTTTCTGGTATCACAGCATCCAGTTATGTGCTCTCAGCAACAATCCTCCAGTCACAGTAACTGATCTGAAATTCACTGAAATCAGGAGGAGCTTTTCCCCTCTTTTTTTTTTTCTGTTTCTGTGTCTGAGTTAGAACGTCTGAAACACAGAAGACAATTGCTTACGTACAAAAGCTCTTATTTCCTCATGCCATGCTTCTGCTAATGTTACTAACACATCACTAAGCATAGGTGGACCAACGCAGTCAATCACCTCATTACAGGTCTGAATTTTTTTTCATTATATGAAACACCCATCACTGATATGATGTCAAATGTGAATTAAATAGTTATGAGAGAACTCACAAAAGTGTCCAGCATTTTATATGAGGTATTTATGGAACCGATTCAGTAGAGACTTGAACATGTGTTCAGGACCTAGTAAAACCTATGAGACATGAACACATGGTCTTGCTGTGCAGAAATAGGATGTTGAATCACCACTGTAAAATGGGCTTTCACAGCCAGCAACGACACAGTGATTTAACCAACTTGTATGGTTTGAGTCAAGCATCTCATCCAGAGGTAGCTGAATATAATGTTTTATGATGTGCCATACTTAGTCCTCCTCCCTCTGACTTCCATGGGAGCCAGAGCTTGCAGAGCTCTGGCATTTATCCTCCAGCACAACTCCTCTGTGTAAGGTTAATACCGTCAATTTGATTCACAGGGGTTTGTGAGCCAGACAGGCAAACTGCAGAAGAAAAAGCCTCTCTCACAAGGAGACAAGAACACGAAAGAGGTTGCCCAGCAAAGTCATCAAAGCAAACAGCATGAATGAGACAGTGTTGATGAAGACAGAAGTGGCATTGAAGGCTGCAATAACAAAGCAGGGCAGTGACATGAAGATAAGTGGCAGAGTAATTGCCTGGTTGAGCCAAGTGTACCCATACAGTCCGTCTGCCAGCAACCCATGCAAATGGATACCAGGCATTGAAGATCTAAGTACCTATTTATGTAAATATATTCCAAATGGTGACACAAAAATACATAAAACAAATACTTAGTAAAGACAACTCAAAGTTCCTGAGAGCACCCAAGCTAATTACTATGAACATTCTTTGTATCTACTGCCAATGAAGGAAGGGATTTTTCCCTGGGTTTTTTTCCTAATTATTCTAAAAAGCCAGAGTTGTATCCTCTACATTTGATCCTGTAAAAGTTTTTCATTTAAAAGAGACTCTTGATGTTACAAAGGTGCCATATTGCCAGGCCAGTTTCTGGATCCCCCCTCCAACAAAAAATTGGCTAAAAGCCAATTTTAGCAGCCAAGTGGATTGTCAATTTATAAAGAGAAACCCTGAGAAGAATCAAATTAAAAACATTTTACAGTACAGCAAATAACATATGCAGAGACTGGATCCATGATGCCTTCATTTCATCCTTAGTGAATTGTAAGCAGCTTGGTCAGGGAGAGAATATCCCACAGCAGATGAAGGAAACCCCTTCCCTCCTCTCTGTCTCCCAGTTCGGCAACCTATTCAAGCCCTTGTCTGCATGGATCAGAAAATGAAAAAAAAGGTGCTTTCTCATGTCTTCTTTACTACCACTCATCATAACTTCACATGACCCAGATGCAAGGAGAACCTGCAATCTCGGTAGAGAAGCGCAGGCGTTCCTCAATGCCTTCCTCCTGCAGCTTTGTGAGAACAGCGCCTCACTTTACACAGGCAGTGACTGCAGACATTCACTGGCACTTGAGGATTGAACATCACTTGGCTGAGGGTTGGCACCCATTACACGTGTGACAGCCTTTTCTCCTGTAGGTTACATAAGGACACCAAAGTAAAGAGTACACAATCACACTCAAAAGAGTGGCTTCGATAATGTGGTCAATACCCAGCTGCTCACAACTAAACAGTCAATTATTAACTGACAGTCAAAAGTGTTTTCCTAGAGCTCAAGTAGTTCAGTTTTGGTGCATAAGGTCACCAGGTCGTCCCCAGCTGTCACATACCTCTGAAGCCACAATAGCAAGGGACATACATTAATTTTGGTAAAATGTGAAATTCATCATCCTGGAGAGAAAGGTTTTTCTGCTAGACTTGATGTATGGGTTGAAACTTGTGCTTTCTATAAGTCAGTCCCAACTACATGCATGATGTTTTAAAGGGCCTTATTTCAATCCTGACAAATGAGCACCAGATGTTTCTTTTATCGTAGCTGCATTCTATATGGTCATTCAACATTCCAGGCTCATGTTAAGGTCTGAGAAACTCTCTCTGATCCACCTCTTGCTCCTTAAGAAAAAGAAAGCTGTGAGAGAGAATAAAATAAAGAATAAAATATGATCATTTTGGTTAAGTAAATAAGTGAAGGAAGAACAGAAGTCTTTCCACAGGGAGAAAGAGAAAATAGGCAGAAAATAATGTCTGGGTTCAGTTATCATCAAACACAGACCAATTGTTAGAAAATCTCTCATGAAGAACAACGACTTTTGCTTTTGTTTTGCTTATTTTATTCTTCCTTTCAAAACAACTGTCCTTGGAAAGGTTCTCTTTGACCTATGCATACCATACGCAGTTGGTTAAAAGGCCTGTAATTACATCAAACCATTCTGGCTTCTCTGCAGGTGACAGTGGGGATGAGGTTTCTTCAATGGGGAAGCGAGTCTAGCTTTTAGGATTTATTTGTTTAATTAATTGTTTTATTTTCTTCTATTTTTCCTAGAAGCAGCTGTTCATTCACTCCAGTCTCACTGCCCACTTTATCAATTCCAAAAGAACCTCATCCATTCTGAAGGAAAACACTCTCCAGACCAAGCTTTCCCCTGACCAGAACCTCACCAGGACACCTCGGGCTGGAACTGCATAGTGCCAACCAGAGAAAGATTTGCTCCTGCAAGTGCTAAGTATTATTTTCATTCCTTTCAGGCTGAGTCTCTGGCAGCTTTGATTTTCCTTCCTGTTTTTGTCTGTCCCAAGTACTTTTCCCTGCTTGTTGAATGAATACATTGAAATATTTGCTTTCTTGTTAGCAAAACAATTTAGTATTTAAGTGTAAACCTAATGCAATGTCAATGTGTAGGTACACATTGAGCTAGAGCACATACCAACAGGTTGAGAAACGGGTTCCATTCCTTGATGTACCCCTGACTAACTTCATCACCTTGCTTCAGATTTCACCCATCTGTGAAAAGGGAGAATGATCCTTCCTTAACTCATAGGGCAAGAATGTCACTAATACTTGGACTTGGTTTCAGATTCTTGAAGAAGAGCTTTACCATTATATCATGTCCCTATTTTGGCCAGCCCTTGGACTACAGACGTGAGTGTAGTTCCAACCCTATACCCTATAAAGTGTGATGGCTGGGTTTGGTGCCATCACTTGCAATATGCAGCGCCTTTACGATGGACGTTGCTGGAAACAAGACAGGAGCTTTTTTAAAGCAAAGCCTTGATTTCAACCCCTTTGAAGCTCAGGAAGGTTTATACTTGACTCCAGATCCCAATTCAGCTGCTTGGGACCATCAAAGAGGAACCTACCAGTGACAAAGCATCTGAAGTTGCAACAAAAGGGAAGAAAGGGGATTAGTAGCTGAAAAAAAAAAAAAAAAAACGAAGAAATAAGTGAGCAGAGGAAAACCAACAAAAGTTCATCAAATCTGCGTGCAAGGAACTGGACTTGTTTTAAAAGTGGAACTGAAGACTGAATTAGGATTTGATTTTCTGTGGCTCTTGTCTTTTGCCTCAACTGCTCCAATGCTAATGCACTACAATGCTGACACATGCTATCCAAAAAAGGTGTAGATACTCTGAGTGACTTGATGGGGTGGACAGAGATCTGAAATGAATGAGCAAACAGTGCAAATGCCATTCCAATTCACTCCCAGGAACACAGTCCCTTAATGACTTCCTAGAGACACAGTAGGCAACATAAGCAGAGGATTCTTTGTGCCTGCCACAACTGTTCAGAGCCCCCAGACACAGAAGGATGTGAAATGATTAATGTTTCATTGTGAATGCCGACCTCCTGGAAAGAGGATGGAGATGGTCTTGCTGCTGCTGCCCCACAACGTGCAGATGGTACATCTATCTATATCTATACATCTGTAAATCTGCCCACAGGCTCCGTGCTCTGGGACAAATCACCCTTTGTTTCTACAGCACCTGTAGGTGACCAATCCTACACTGAACCCTAAGATGGAAAATCAAACCCAAAACTGATGGATCAGTCCTGAAAGGGGCCTGGAATTGAATCCGGCTCTCTGCAGGTACAGTGGTATTACACAGTCTCTTTTCTAAACTGACAAGGCCTGACATTAGTAACCACAAAAATACATATTCCTGTATTACCCACTTTGGCAAACACCACCACATAACTTAAATGCCATTCTCATCTTTCTCAAACCCACTAGCAAATGAATTATTTAGTGTGGAGCAGGGAGAGATGTTGACATGTCTGGCATTTGAATGCTGCAGTGTTCATGTACCTGCAGAGCTGGAGCTCCCAGTTAATTATCTAGCCTTCCTGTTTTATGGAAGTTCATGTGTCTTCAAGACCTTAATAAATCAAGGCTTACTTGGCATTTGTCTTGTGTGCGAGGCTGGTGTTGAACTGTGAATGCTGATTTGAACTGGGATTGCAATAGCAGGCCACAATGGCACTCAGCCTGTGTCTTTTTTTGCTCTCAATATATTCTCTGCAACTGAACTTTGGGCTGGCGAGTGCCTTTTGCAATGTTTATGTGGCATCCAAAGCCTTGACATAATTCACTTCTATGTGTAAGCACAATATGAGGGTGATCATAATGGATTTTAATATGTCAGGTTTCTCTCCTGTAACATTGTTTTAAAAACTGTCATTTGAACTCAGACGTGCTCTTAAAGCCTTGTTGTGACTAGGGCTGAAATATCCATACAGACACAGTGCTCCAGAACAAGGACAGACATAAAGAAACCGGCTCCCAGTTACTGTTCCACAACGGCAATTTATCTGTAAATCAAACATGAGGCACACTTTGCTTGAGATTATCCTCTTGATGCACCAAAGCAGCATCTAATCAGCTTTCACTTTAACAAATACAGATTTGTATCATAAGTAGTGTAGGAAATAACCCACAATCTCACTCTGCACTCTCACAGGAGAACATTAACAATCTTTTCCCATGAAGGCCTGTGGTGTTCAGTGTACAGAGTAAATACCAGTGCACAGAGAGAACTTTGCATGACATGAAACCTCTGGAGGGATTAGAAACACTTTGTCTGTCAAAGATTATGTTACAGTACTGCAGTACTCCATACAGAACTGCAAAATCAAACCTGATTATTTGAACATAAGGTGGAAATACTACATTTTAAGTGCACATTTAAATGGAAGAATTCTTAGAAGAATCCCAGCAAGAAATAGAAGAACTTTTTTTTTACCTTTGGAAAACGTTTATCATTGTGTCACTACTAATGAGAAAATGAGGATTTCTGAAATTCAAGACATTAAAGCAGTATGCCTTCAAATCTTCTTAAAGCTCAACCTAATCAGAGAACTAAGGATTCTGTAATTATATGTAAAAGTCTGTAATTATGTGTAAGAGTTTTACCCAGATTATCATTCTTGACTGCAGAACTGTGTTAAGACACATTCAAAATTCCTGTTTTGGTGGTTACTCTGCTTACTCAGACAAGTTCTATTGATCTCAAAGAGCTTTGTGTACACATAAAAACCGATTAAAAGCTGTGAAAGACTACTGATCCTTTGTCGTTAATTTTAAGCCTCAGGGAATCTGATTTACTCTCCTGAACTTTAACTCTGACATTTTTTCCACTTCTCAAGAAGAGGCAGCAACTTGAAAAAAACTCACCTTCCAAAACCAAAATTCATACCTTTTTTTTGGTCTGAAACAGATGATTAGTAGGGAAGCTTCCTTTCTGGAGCACAAGGCATGGCTGAGGGACCCGTGGGGGCTCAGCATGGAGAACAGGAGGCTCAGGGGGAACCTTCTGATTCTCTACAGCTCTCTGACAGGAGAGTGTAGCCAGGTGGGGATCAGGCTCTTCTCCCAGGAAACAAGTGACAGGACCAGAGGAAATGGCCTCAAGTTATGTCAAGGGAGGTTCAGGCTGGACATCAGGAAGAATTTCTTCACAGAAAGGGTGGTCAGGCATTGGAACGAGTTGCCCAGAGAGGTGGTGGAGTCACCATCCCTGAAGCGGTCAAGAAATGAGCTGGATGTGGCACTTTGTGCTCTGGCTTAGTTGACAAGGCAGTCAACTAAGGTTGCGCTTGATGGTCTTGGAGTTCCTTTCTAACCTCAATGATTTTGCGATTCTACGAAGTTAAAGCCTTCTGTGCTGTGCTGTGTTGAGAGTCACCGGCAGTGCTGCACACCCAGGAGCGTGAGCTCGGTCGATGCTGTGCTCAGCGCGCCCCTTGCCCCCTCCACACCTCACACAACAGGGAGCCAGCTCAGCCTTCCGTGATGTGGAGCTTCCTGCATGGCTGGGACGGCGGACTTTAACGCACCTTAAGTCCTTGGTGCGTCCCACAGCTCACACCATCACTGCCATCGCAGCACCGCAGGGCATCGCTGCCACTGGTATCACATACCGGAGATGCTGAGGGCTTCAGACAGCGGCGGCACGGCCCCGCGCCCGGGGGGTCCTGTGGGTGAGCGGGAAGGGATGAGTGAGAGGCTGCGATGAAGGTGTAAACTGTGGGACAGAACTGCGGGACAGCGGGGGTTCAGCTCCGCTGTCCCTGAGAGCGCTGAGGGTCAGGACGCGGGGCCGGCGGTTCAGCCCTGCCGTTCCTGAGGGCGCTGAGGGTCAGGACGCGGGGCCAGGGGCTCAGCCCCGCTGTCCCTGAGGCCGCTCTTCCTGAGGCTTGCTGCGAACGGCACGCGCTGCTCCCGCCGGCGGGAATGTCTGCCAGGACCTCCCGGCCACAGGGCGGCGGTAGAGAGCGCGGGAGGCGGAGGGCACGGCGGCGTGCCGCTCTCGGTGGTAACTGAGGTCATCAAGGCGCGACGGCGGCAGGAGCGGTGTCCGGCTCCTTCCAGAGCGCTCCCGCTGGGGTTGTTTTCATAGAGATATGACCACACAGGTAATTAAAAACACAGCGTTAGCTAAGCTAACTGCTGGCTTAAGATATATTTTTATATAGGCTGCTCATGTGTAATATTAATTATTTTTTCTTTCTAGTACGGTATTCTCTTCAAGCAAGAGCAAGGTGAGCAGACGCTAGCGGGTATTGAGCAATGTTGATGTTCTGGGATGATGTAAAGTTGATAATGGCAGATATCCGTGTGAGGAGACATGGTTATGTTTGGATTAGGCATAAGTCTGAGTAACTCAGAGGTAGCTGTGCTGCTTTTTAAGCAGTGACGTTGGTCACGCAACACAGTGCATGTTTTGGAGCAATGGAAACAGTGACAATGCTCTCGGAGCATTCAATAGACCTGAGGAGCGGGGCCTCTATTGCCAATATTGCAGTTAGCCGTTTCAGCATTACCAAAACTGGTTCTGGTCTTCTGTCAAAAGAAAATACTGAAGTTTAATTTCTGCGCTTATATTCTCTTTTAGCTCATGATGATGCCATTTGGTCAGTTGCCTGGGGGAAAAATAAAAACGATGGTTCTGAAACAGTGATCTCTGGTTCTTTGGATGATCTGGTGAAGGTCTGGAAGTGGTAAGTGCTCCATGTTAACCTGTTTTAGGCCTTGGAAGTAGTCAGTGTGGAGCAGTCTTGAATTTCCCCAACCTTCTAACATTCCAGGGGTGTTAGATGTTACCTCAGCAAAGGGATAGCCTGGCACACAGAGCTGCTTCTCTTGAACAAGCTTATCTCCACTGGTGTGTGCTTTCATTTCCAAAGAATGAGAATCCTTGTGAAAACGCACATGGAGAATACTCTATGTGTTTCTAAACCAAAGAATGAGAAATGCATCTTTTGATGAGACAGTGCATTTGGAGATGTGTACTGTGAAAGCAATAATGGGAATAGAGAAAAACAGGAAACAATATCTTTTTTTATTAAAAAATCCCTGTAATCTTTATGGAAGTATGCTTTTGCAAAGAAGTTATTGTCTCCTAGGCAAAGCAGCGTGAAGTACGTACTTCAGTGACAGGAGTAGCTTGGTTGAGTTGACTCTGAAAATGTCAGTCATAGCACTTTGTGCTGTGCTGACAGGTGAACGCTAGCTCTGTGAGCACGCACAGATTGGTGTGTGATGGGCATTTTTTGGTGGGATGGCGTACAAATTTAGAATGAAGCACCTGCTTTGCAGGAATATGGTAAATTATTGATTTATCAGTTCTTTAAGTACAGAGAGTTTGTGTGTAGCCCTTCATATTTCACGGGTGGACTTGGATTGCCTTGTGTTGAACAAATGGAGGAATGTGGATTGTTTGTTTGTTTTGTGTGAGGCTGGGGATCGTTCAGTACCCCCAGCTATTCCTAATGAGGCTTTTCTTTCCCTTGCACCACAGGAACGATGAAAAGCTGGATCTGCAGTGGACTTTGGAGGGTCACCAGCTGGGGGTGGTGTCTGTGGACATCAGCCACACGGGTGCCATTGCAGCATCCAGCTCCCTGGATGCCCACATTCGTCTCTGGGATTTAGAGACTGGCAAACAGATCAAGTCCATAGATGCTGGTCCTGGTAAGATCCCAGTGCTAAACTGGCTCTGCATGAGAACAGTGCTGACTCTTCCTGGCAAATACTGAACAGTGGAGCATTGGGGTGTACGAGGGGATTAAGGTGTTTGGGGGTTGTAATCTTTCTTTATTTGCAGAAATCTCAGTGGTTTTATGAACTCATCACAAAGCAGTATCAGACAATTTTATTTTTACATACTACTTATGCTTTCTTAGGTACATGTAGATAGGCTTTTTGCTGTATGCACAAAGCAGAATGGAAACCAGCTTGCTCTTACAGCTGTATTGATAAAAGGATATTTGGAAGAAATAATTCAAGTGCTTATTCAGATTGATTTACAAAGAATGAACGTTATTCATAACACTGCAATGAATTTGAGCCATGCATGTGATGCTTTTTTATCCAGCACATCCGATTCTGAGTGAGCAAATCAAAACAGTTATTAATGTTAACAATGCTAATGTTCTCCAAGTTGGAATGCAGAACCTAAGATCTTATTTGAAGTATTTCATGGATCCATTGGCAATTGCTAATTTAAGACCAGTCTTTCAGTGTTTTAGGCAATTAATATTAGGCTTGTAGAAAAAAACCTGTGAATTGCATCATGCCGAAAAAATACACTGTACTGCTATTAAAAATTGTGGGGTTTTACGTTCTGTTCCAGGAATGTTGACCTGTGTTACATTTGTGTATCTGCATTTCTCCTGCGTTTTCTGTGCTTTGCTACATGCTCTAGTGTTGCTTTTTTCAGTACTTTTAATCTTTTTGTACCAGAGAAAAGTAAGAATTTAGACTTAACTGATGTAGTCTTAAATTCTAAATGTATTATTACAGGAGGGTCTCATAAGATCAGGATCTTAGTAGAAAATGTAATCTTTGACAAACATAAATAAAGGGCTCAAGCCATGCTCCATTAATTACTAGTAGGGATAACTTGATGAGCTTGTATGTACACTCTTTTCTTAGAGAATGTAATAGAGTTTAAAGAGTAGCTCAAGGGTTGAATGTCTAAACAGATGCATACAGAACTGGCATTGTTAAATAAGAACTAGAAACAGGATCCAGCTAACTGGATTTTTCTTTTTAATACAGTTGATGCTTGGTCCCTGGCTTTTTCACCTGATTCCCAGTACCTTGCAACAGGAAGTCATGTGGGGAAAGTAAATATTTTCGGTGTTGAAACTGGAAAGAAAGAATATTCTCTAGACACCAGAGGAAAGTTCATCCTTAGCATTGCATATGTAAGAAGCACAATTGATAATTTCTTACACGAAATTGCTATTGTTGTAATATGTTGTAAATAGATATTTTTGTTGACATCAGTTTATTTCTACAATAATACTAAGTGACAGCCATACTTTGGTCGTTCCAAATGCAAATTGTGTGACATTTCCCCCCTGCACATATGGAAAATATATTTTGATTTTGCGTATAGTCCTCAAGATTTTTGGAACCTGGGTATCTTATATAGATCATTATTTGTGAAAAGCTGCCGAGGGAATGTCAGGGGTTACACAGCATGAATGCACACAGGTGTTGAATCATACTTTTTGTGTTTTATTACAGAGTCCAGATGGAAAATACTTGGCCAGTGGAGCAATAGATGGCATTATCAATATTTTTGATATTGCAACTGGAAAACTTCTGCATACGCTAGAAGGTAATGGTTTGGTTCTTTGCAATACCCAAGTTCTGGCCTCATTTCTGACAAAATTAAAGGATATAATGCAAGTCAGAATAAGCTACAACAGCCATGGCATAAATGAGTTGACATTTTTGTCCATTAGATAGTATTTAGTTATTTAGTGTGCTCTCACTTAAACCACTTAAAATATTAAAGGCAAACTGTAAACTCAGACTTGCATCGTAAATGCCTTTTTTCAAAAGATATTGTCAGTAATGCTTAACTAAATTCTTAAATTGTAGTTCCTTGTATTGCAGAAAAGTACAAGGGAATGAAGCTAAGCCAAATGTGTGCTGCCATGCATATGGTTTTTCTTTTTCTTACGGTATCTGTTCTATAGCAATTTATTGCAGTTTAGAAAATAACTGAACATTTAATGTTGTAGAAGACGTGCATTTTTCTAACAGATAAATGGGCTTTCAATGTTCATGTGGTTTCTGCTTAGTTGTGACCAAAACCCCAACCACTTAAATATGCAATCATGCTATAAAAAACATAATTTCTAATAAAGCTCCACAGCTGAAAAAAATAAGATACCTTTTGTGTTGCAGACATGCCTTGACATTCAAAGTTGAAAATTGCTGTCCATTTGCATTTTCTGTTCTGGGAAGAAGCCTCTAGAGAGAAAGAGGCTTCAGAGGCTGCTCTCTGTGAGCAGGGAATGCTCTTGTGGTGTTAGCTTCCTGAGCACTGGCATTAGTAGGAGGAATCCCCCATCCTAATCCATGTGTCCCTGTGACTTGCAGGCCACGCGATGCCCATCCGCTCGCTGACGTTCTCCCCAGACTCCCAGTTACTCGTCACCGCTTCCGATGACGGCTACATCAAAATCTATGACGTGTGAGTGGGGGCTGTGCCAGCCACACTGACAGGAGAGCAACTGTTCAGAGAGGCTGATTCTGTAAAAAATAGATCAAACCCTCTACTCTCTGGAATTCTTTCAGCCTTTGGTGACTTTTTCTGTAATAATCTTGAATCATAAAATACTACTTCCTTAGATAGTTTTTTTGGGGTTTTTTTAAGTGTATAGGTAGAAGACTGCTGTAACTTGAAAACAAATTACTTTCTTATATTTCCCTGTAGGCAACAAGCTAATTGTTCTGTATATCTGTTCTGTGAGTTTGTGTTCACCCTTCCTACACATCTGTTCTGTGCACAAGAAATTACATTTATGACCTATTTCTGTTGCATCTTGCAATACCTTGGAAGACCCTGGGGAGGAAAAGGCACTGCTTCAGTGATCTTCACTCCCCCGAACCTGCATTGCTTTGACTTTCGTGCACCAGTGTATCCTCTTAGTGACTTCTTTTCATGTTAACTATTTGAAAAGGAAAAACAGAATCTGCTGTAGCACCAGTTCAGCTTGGATGAACCAATGTCCAGAAGTCACCCTCCCTTGAACCATTCCTGATTGCACTAATTAGAGTAGATTCCTGTTGCTTTTTCCCTGGAATTCACTAACCAGATGTTAAAATTTGTTCTTTCTACAGGCAACATGCAAACTTGGCTGGCACATTAAGTGGTCATGGATCCTGGGTTTTAAATGTAGCATTTTGTCCTGATGATACTCATTTTGTTTCCAGGTACTGAGGATTAATTGTTTATGATTGCTGAAACAAATATAATAAGGGGAGATAGATCATAAAAATTAAATGTGTACAAATTCCTGTGAGATCTATAATGAAATAACATAAATTTAAAGGCTCAAGAGCCAATCTGTGATGTGATACCAGCTGTGAGAGCATTTTACAGAGTAAGGCATCCCACTGCAGTGTTGTTCCTGACAAGTGAAAAACACCTAACCTAAGAGAAGGGCAGTGTTTTTCTAAATAGCTGAAAAATTGCTGTTGAATCAAGAAATACAACCTAATCTAGTTGTACATTAATCTGCTTGAACTTTAATATTAATTCTTAAAACAGCTGAGGCAGTTGGGAGACAAAGTGTATTTAACAGGAATTTTCTTATCCGAAGAACTTGCCTGAAAGAAATTTTTGGCCAAAATAGGAGTCTTCATTTTCACATGGCAGATGTTGGAACAGTAAATTTATTTTAAAGATAATGGAATCTGGCAGAAGATGCAGTCCTTTGCTATGTCAGTCCTGTATTTGATGGGTGAAAGAGGATTTCTTATATCTATCATGTGAGATCTTTTAATGTTTGCATTGAACTTAAGTTTATCTATTAATTTAAACATTGATCAGTATTATTTTCTTTTCAGTTCATCTGATAAAAGTGTAAAAGTTTGGGATGCTGGAACGAGGACCTGTGTCCATACTTTCATTGACCACCAAGATCAGGTATGGCTGCTGTTTCCTAAGTCATCATGTTCCCAGAGAGCTTGTGTAGCTGTGCACAGTTGTGCCTTGCCTTGGTGCTGCAGCTCCAGGCTTGCAGTAATGCAGTAAATTCAAAAGTTTGTGGTTATTTGGCACTTTATATTGAACCAGTACTCCCACGTGTATCGGGTGATCTCTTCCACATAATTAACATTTTTCAGGCCCAAATAAAAGCAATCCTGAGTGGCCAAAGTCTTACCAGACATGATTTGTTACCTTTGTCTCTGGTCTTACTTATTTTTGTCATTTACACAGCATGTGCATATGTAAGGGTGGAAATACTTAAAAGGATAGCATTATCTAAACAGATGCTTGAAAGCAGTCTTGGGGTTTTTTCCTCCTCCAATGTCTGTGATACTGTGGGGTTTTAATTTATTGCTCAGTGATAGTTACCTGTGAGAAAAGGACTTAAGTTTCTGCCCATTTACTCTTTGTCCACATCTCAGGTAATAAATAGAACAATGTTATATTTTAATGGATCACTGAGCAAGAAACAAAAGATATTCTTCCAGATTTTATTTGAGCTCTTTCTTTCATAGTACTTTTTTGGTGGTAACCTTCTTTTCAGTTATCTACAGTTGTGGGGGTTTTCATAGTGCAGTACCAAGTGGGATTTGATTTCCCCTATTGTTTTAGGTGTTGTCTCAATCTCATTAAGATTGTGGCAAGCAGAGATGTATCAGTTATTGGGAATGCTGGCTTTTGGTATTAATGCAAAATAGTGCACAAGGCTGCCCAAACCATATTGTTGTCAATATACCCATTCTGCAGTCTCACATTAATGTACTGGGTAGCCTTCACTCTTCCTGATGTCATTCTGGTGAAGATGGATGTCACTTAACAGCTTGTGTAACTGTCTTAAATCAGAGGACTGACCTGGATTTTTCTAAGTTTTGCATGGGTAGGTAGATGGCTCTCTGAAACAGCTCAGGGATAAACCCGATCATTCTTCAGTCTGTCATGATGTGTCAGTCTGCGTGACACATACTTCCTCTCTTGCTTTCCTGCACTGTAAAATACTATTTTCAGAAAGGGCTGCAGGATGGGCAAGAGTGAAAATGCTTGACTTATGCAAACTGGAGGAGGACTGTTCAGCCTTGATCAAGTAGCTCTGGATTGTGTAATGCAGTCAGTGGGAGTGGGTGTAAGAACTCGTCAGGCTCATAGATGGCAGTGTCCTGCTCTGCTTCAGCAGCCTTAGCTGCTGCTAAAGCAGAAGTCGTAATTGCACCAGCTCTGATCAGGTGACTTTAAATAATCCTTCCTCTTCTGCTTGTTGTACTAACTATGACTGCCACAAAGATTATTTTCCTTTGTCCTCTCTTCCTAAGTTTCTGTATGTCTTATTTACAGGTTTGGGGAGTGAAATACAATGGAAGTGGATCCAAAATTGTGTCTGTTGGTGATGACCAAGAAATTCATATTTATGACTGTCCAGTTTAAATGTCTTGACTCAGCTGCTTTGGTAAACTCTCATGGCAGTTTGAGACTGCTACTGTCCTAGGTAATTTTTTAGTGCGATAGAAGCATTTCATACTGACCTGCAAAACCGGATCTGTTTATATCTAATTTTGATTCTGTTCAGCATGAGAGAAAGCCTTACTTTTTTAAAATAAAAGCTACAGATTATAAAGTCCTTGTGTCTAATTCTTGGAAAAATGTATTTTTGGAAATATGTAGTCACGGGTGAAGTAACTGCTCAGTTAATCACCCCTGCCTTTAAACATAAATAGACTAGAGCTGGAAAGCATAGGCCAAGTCTCACTGCAGCTTATTTTAGCAGAAGGAAAGTGAGTGAGGCTGTGTTATAGACATAGGAAATGACAGCCTGGGCTTGTCTTGATGCTATCCCAGTGAGTGCAAGGGGATCACTTAAGCTGAACACCTGTTTCAACAATTGTACGGTACAGGGAGATCATGCAGCATGGTTTAATTTCACTGAAGGGTACCAGTTATTTGTAACCCCAACTTAACACAAACATGGCTAAAAAAGAGGTAAAACGGAAAAAAGCTTTAATGTTACCACAGTACTGTGGTATCATGTATGTTATAAAACAGCAGCAGGATACCCAATGCATGTGATTTTGGTTTATTCATTTTAGTTAAGGCACAAGTATACAAGGCCTAGGAGGAAGTAAAAACCCTTTCTAGGGAAGGCTGAAATACAAAGCTTGAGCTTCTGAAAGGTCAAAATTTTATTTGGAAGTATTTGCCTGTCTGTAACACATTAGAGGACAGCTTGTAGCCTTAAGTCACACTTACACAGAGAAGCAGCTGAAGGAATGCTACTGTAAACCCACAGAACACATGAAGAAGGCTACGAGGCAGAGAGGGGGGCATGCACAAAATGTTTCTGAGATACCAAATGAGACAGGTACTAGTGGTACAGCTAACAGAGAGTTGAATACTGAGAATAATCTAGACTAGGTGAGAAGAATCTGAGCTTAGAAAAACCTATTTAAATAAAGGGGGTTCTACAGTGGCTTAGAAAGTACAAGAGAAGCATGAGAAAAGGTGAAGTACTATTTATTAGAAGTTATTCTGCTATGTTTTATTCTATGAAATTAATTTTCCAGTATGAAAGTATTTACATAAGACACTCCACTTAGCCTCTATCAATATTGCCGAAGTCTTATAGAAATAGCACAGGTGAAATAAATTGAGAACCTTCACAGCAAGGAAAATGTATACCAACTCAGGTGGTTCTCAGCTGTATGACATTTGCTTTATATAGAAAGACTACAAGAACACAATATAAATTAGTTACAAAAAGGTGATACTGACAGCGCAGCAACTCAATTTGCTGAACACAAAAACCACAAGCAGTGGCTATTACAGCCATGCAGTTTTCATTGTGAAAATTTACATCTTAGATGACATCTACCTCCACCTTGGCTTTAAGATGTCTGACATTGTACTCCTGTTCTTGGACCCTCCTCATCTTCTTCATAGGCTTCTCCCGCACTGTTACGGTAGGTTTGCTCATTTGGATCAAAATCTTCAAGGTCTACCTGATCCATCTCATCTGTAACCATAACATCTTCTCGTGAAGGAAGCAGAGCCTCCAGCAGAGACAGTTTCTCCCTTGGAAGCCAGTAGTGCTCTGGAAACTGAACCTACAATTTTACACATGTTTTTTTTAATGAATAGTTAGTCGTGTGCAAACATTAGTATACTGGCTACAGAAAAGCATGCAGCTTACCAAAAATTGTATAATCAGGCTGCCCTTGTCCATTGGAGATTTGTAGACAGGCATCCCTTCATTGTAGATACACTTCAGGTCACCGTGTTTTATCACTTCACCTGTGGAGGCAAGAGCTGTAAGTAAGCTGATGTGATGTGACAGGGATTTCATAGCCACACCAGACAGGGCTGTACACAAGCAGTGTTCTCACAGCACCTCAGGGAAACTGTAACCAATTCATACAAAAGAACTAAACCCAAGCTGTACACAGCTAAGGCCATTTAGACAATTTCCTCTGCTGTAAAGAGAAATCAGATTTTCCTGCACTGCCTTCAGGCTGAATGAACAAATAGTTTAGTAGAATTTAAGGTTCTAGCCTCTTTAATATTTTCCTGGCTATCCACCAGCTGAGGCTGAGGTTTATTAAGAAGTATTTGACAGCTTTAGGCTGTAACTCTGCATGTTTTAGGAGGAGTAACAACAAAGAACCAACTAAATTAAGTGCCTGTCTCGTGAATCTGTTGCATCATCTGGTTAGAAAAAAAAAAACCCAAAACAGAACAATCTCCCCCAAAAACTCGAGTCCAGGCACAATTAAACAGGCAAGCAGGTGATACAATTTATGTAGTATTAGAATTGTTTAAGACCTACCTGGCCTAGTAGATATGACAAGAACTCTGTTGTCCAGAGTTTCAATTGTCTTTCTGAAACCACATAAAGCCTCCGAGAGTTGAATTCTCATTTTTGTGATTAAATCATGCCCTCGTCTCTGGAAGACACTGTGATCCTTTTGATCAAGCACAATTATAACATCACCAGGCTCCAGGTCAGGCTCCTGGTCACCTTCTCCATGAAACACTATCTTCTGACCATCTTTCATACCTGAAGAAAAGAAACCCATTAATTCTCTACAGAACTATAGACTATTATTAGGGAGCCAGTACAAATAGACAGTTCTTACCTTTATCAACATGAACTTCTATGATCTTTTTCTCTCTTACAACCTTACAGCCATTGCAGTTGTCACACCTGTCCTTCGGATTTATTCTTTCACCTTGGCCTTTGCATTCTGGACACACAGTTTGGATTTGCTGCACCATGCCAGGTCCAATCTGCTGAACTATAACTTGCATCCCTCTTCCTTTACACACAGGACATTTTTCTACTGCCCCTCTCTTTCCGCCATAACCTTTGACAAAAGAGTTAAATTGGATCTCAGTCTCAAAAGATTACAATAGTCAGGCTGGAACTCCCTGACTTCAAGAGCATCTTTAGGGTAACTTGAAGAGTAGTTCAGTAATGGAATTTAGTTGCCATGACAAAACATGCCCCACAAGCTGGACATTTCTACAAACAAAATGCTTATACAACTTATTGTTATTAGCCTCTGCTCCACCCCCAGTAAATCCTGGTTTCCAAGGAACTGTCAAACATACCAAATTCAAGACATACACATTCAATTAATACTTGGAAAAGAATCAGCTTACTAAATATTTAAGACTACTAAGATACACGACCTTATTAAACTTTACCTCAAAGACCAGTCACTAGGGAATACTTAATAACTGTAAAATGACTTGCATAACACCAGCTACACTTCTGCCCATAGCAATTAAAGAAGTTTTACAGAATGGACATTTATGCCCAAGTTCTGGATGAAAGTAAGTTTTAATTTAGTTACCCCTAACTATAACTCACAGTGAGTTTTAGTCTGCCATTGGAACAATCACTTTGTAACACTGTGGTTGAGAGACTTATTCTTGGATAAGCATAAATAAGAATTAAATACCCTGGCAGACTTTCAGGGAGCAGGCAAAGAAAAAGGAGAGAGAAAAGTGAGAAAGCCTCCAGACTTTCTTCTCAGCCCCAGACAATCCATACAAATACACAAAAAAACTTGAAGAGGGGTTTGAAATCACCACTTGTGTTTTTACCTTCACACTTTGCACAAATAACATTCTTTTGCAGAGCCAGTTTCCTTGTAATACCATTATATAAGTCTTCAAGAGATACACCTAACTGGTGCACAACATTTTTGCCTTTAAAAAAACAAAAGGGAAATATTAATATTTGTCCAGCTGTTGTGAAGACAAATGTTCATGCAGTCTCACTGAAGAAATGCAGAGTTCATTCCAAACTTTGAACACAACTCAGCCCCTTTAAAAGCATGTGCAATTCCATTAGCTTCCACTAAGCTCTACCCATTTATGTCCAAACATAAAAGATGAGCTGTCCTTAAGCAAAGCATCATTAAAGCCACCCTAGCCCTCCTCCTACTCCTAATTTTATAAGCTTAACTGAAACAGCAAGATGCAAGGACACTACCAGCTTCAGATCTGTCAATTTAGAAGTTGCTGTTTATTATGCCTACCTATGAATTTCCATGCCACTTCATAACATAATTTCAATGATTTTACAGCAAGTTACTACTTGCTCCTTTAACAGGCACTGGGCATGGAAAAGACAAAAATCATACTGTGCTTCTGGCAGCACTCTGTACTCAGTTTCACATAATTTCTCCCAAATATTTTCATGAGATTTAACATTATTGAAATTTAAGTTGATGGTGTCCTTTGAAGCAAGTTGCCCAAAAGCACACGAGCAAGTGAGGCACAGATTTGGAAAAAAGGTAACTTAAACAGGTCTAATTCAACTGATGACTTACTAATGCTTCCCCCTCCCCTACAGACTACCCATGCCCCCTTTAACAAAAAATAAACAGAACTTAGAAGAAAGATGGCTATGGCTAAGTCATGTTATCTACTTTATTAGCATCTTAATGCTAGAGTAACTAGAAAAACCATGGTTTACTTATTCTATTGTTGCAACAAGTAATATCCACACTATGTGCACTTAGCAGAACAGCAGTACCATAGCACAGGTGTTTTATGCTTAAGTGCATGGTTAGAGTTTCTAGAACTTGTTTAGAACTGTGTACCTCTTCTCTCTCTATTCATTCGGCCTCCACCACCAAAGAACATGTCAAAGATGTCCATGGGTGAAGAGAAGCTGCCGCCACTCAGGCCTCCTTCTTTAATAGCCTGCTCCCCACCCTGGTCATAGAGGTCCCTTTTCTTTGGGTCCGACAGAACTTCATATGCCTGGGATATAAGTTTAAACTAAAAAGAAAAAAGAAGCTCTGAACAACTATGACCAAGAGGAAAAGTAGCCCTCTCATATGCAACTCCATCTACAGATCAAGCCGCTACAGCACCCTCTTGTAGCATTTGTCTGTTTCCAAAAGGGAACTCCCTAAACAAATGGGTAACAGACTGTAACAGTACACTTTTGTCCAGGCAAACCACCCCTTTCCTCCCTCTCCCCCCTCCTCCCATGTTTTAAGTGGGCTTAATTCCAAGTCACATCCAACTACATTTTGTTGATTGTGGTAGTTGCAACAACCATTATAACCTCTCCCAAATCCATTTAGGAAGGAATATTGTACTGTCCCTGAAATCCTACAGGTCCCCAGTTGCTCATGGCCACAGCAGTACTAGTCAGCCTAGAGCTACACAGGGATCCTCCATGCCTACTGAGCTGGTACATCCAGCTACAACAGAGATTTATGTGACCAAACACTGGTGTTGCTTACTCATCGCAAACACAAGGACTCAGATACAAATCAAAACACCCACTTTAAGAAAATTCCTTAATTGTTTTGTTAAACAGCTATAAAGAATTTCCTATTACTAAGATTACCAACTGAATTTTTGAATATAATTTGCTATTACTGGAATGACCACTTCCATTTTAAACTTCATTTACTCATGGCCATGTAAAGTGGTGTAAGCAAAAAAAAAAAAAAAAAACCCAAAAAAAAAGGCCCAAAACAAAAGCAGAAAAGATTACCTTTGACTAGGCTACCGTGTGAGTTCTGTAAATTAGTATTCTAGAGATTCAAGTATGGACTTTCTATTCCTATATTACGGTATTAGCAGACCAGCTTTTAGATAAACAATCCCATCATTCATGTTTTCTGTAGTTCTCCAATTGTGGTGCTCGTTTATCATCCAAGCCAACACAGGGAGCTGAGCGGGTCTGTGCTGATAGCATGTAAAATAGTTCTGTTGTAAGCAGTTCACCCATGTGCTGCCCAGTGATTCCCTGGGGATAGTTACCTTGGACATATGCATTAGCATTTTCGTCTGAAGAAAACGCGTCCTGTTCAGGAACACAAATCCATCCAGCACAACAGTGCTTGCAGCTGGATCTGCCACCAGCCTTTTCAACATCTGACAGCACAGTAGCCACTAGGACACTAAAAATCCTTCCAGCTTTGCCTGTTTCAACCAGCACCTCTAAGGATGATCTTCTACTGCAGCTACGGGGAGACTAGCACACAACATACCGAAAAAGAATTGCAGCACCCCCTTTGCCATAGCTGGGCCGTCAGGCCTGCTACCAGGCTCAAAGGTCTGATAGAGACCTGGAAGTAGGTGAGCCTTCACATACTGGCACTACACTGCAAAAAGGGCAAAAGAGAATTTGATCTACGGTTGCGTGCACGCTGGATTTAACAACTGCCTGCCTATCTGTGCGAGACCCCCCGCCGGCGGCCCTGCGCCAGCCCCGGTTCTCCTTGCAGGGCCGCCCATCCCGCGGCCCGGCGGTGCCTGCGGTGAGGCCGGCTCAGCCCCGGCCCGCCGGAAAGGCCGGATGGGGCCTGCCCCACGCAGGGCCCGCAGGTGCCGCCGGGAGCGCGACCGCCTCACGGTGGGTGGGCGGCCCACAGGCCCCAGTCCCCGGCCCCGCGTACCCGCTCGCCCTCGCTGGGGTTCTTGTCGGGGTGGTACTTCAGCGCCAGCTTGCGGTAGGCGCGCTTGATCTCCTCAGAGGAGGCATTGGGCTTCACCTGCAGGATGTCGTAGTACTCCGTCTCCTTCACCATGGTGAGCGCCTGTGGGAGGACGCGCCGCGTTACCGCCGCGTTACCCTCGCGTTACCCCCGAGTTACCCCGCCCGGCGCCCCACCGAGGCCCCATGGGCCGTGCTCACCGCCGCAGCCGCCTCACTGCCACTACTGCCGCCGCCTGCTCACCGATCCCAACGGCCCCGCCTCTTCCGCGGGCTTTATACGGGCCCCGGCCGAATCTTCTGGAATGACGCTGCGCGTGACGTCACGGGGCTGGAACGGTCTAGAACGGCGGCGCGTGACGTCACCGCCGGTGCGCGAGGGGGGAGGAGCCTCGAGCCGGGCCCGGGACTTGCACTCAGCGTTTAATTTGGGATCTTACAGCCAAATGTCTTGAATGTCTTTAATGGCACAGTCTCTACAGCTGAGGCTCCTCAGGGAATGTGCCTGGCTTTCCGTGAGTACAGCTCACACAAACCAGGACTCGGGCAATGGAGTAACGAGGAGTTAGCACTGAATGTGAGCTGTAAATTGTTATCTATGCTAATGTGGTAATGCAGGTCTATTTTTACCTCTTCTTTATTGCTTTTAGATTTATACACAATACTATTACTCAATGAAAGTTCCAAAGTCCTAACTTTGTTATAGGGAAGCTTTAGATGCACTTTCAATCAGGGTTAAAATGTTAACTATTCTGTGGAGTTAAAAATATGTTAAAAACCACTCCATATTTTATATATTTGTATTGTAGAAACAATCTTTATTAACTAAACCAGAGAGCTTCCACCTGTGTCAGCTTTAGCTAAATCTAAAATAAGGTGGGCTCGGCTGGGGCGTAGGGGTCCCTCCTGAGGTACCGGGGTTCATCCTGAGGGGGCTCGTCGTGGCTGCCGCCTCAGTTGGCGCCGGTTTCTCTCCCTGCTCTCCCAAATCAATTAATTCATCTTTGGGAGAGCCTAGTGAGCACCCTGGTATGACCTGCCCTGCACTGTGTGTTAGATCTTGTTCTGGTTAATTAATAGATGCTTTCTTCATGTCTTGTTTCTCAGTATTTTGGGCCTTTTAAATTAATTGGGCTAATGCTGTGCCCCTGCTCTGTATCTGTTTATTATTTGCGCTTTCCTCAAGCCGGCCCACCTGGAGCAGGCTTGGAAGCTGGGATAGTTTTCACCTTTCTCCAGGTAACCAAAGGTCCTCAATTAATTTTTATTGCTCAGGGGAAAGGAGGTAACTGGTACTGGTGTGGACCTGAACAAAAGAGGATTTTCATAGAAGATGGCAACTTAATGCTGAAAAATCTCAAGTGAAAAATACAGAAAAGCTGCATGAACTGAGAACAGATTTTGTTCAAACTTGAGTTGAGTAGAAATGCTTACAAACCACTTTTTTTTATTCCAGGAAACAGTTCTTTATTCCTGGGAATAGTTTTATGAAACCAGAACGTCTCCTGTGGTTATGATAACTCAAAAGTTCCAGTGCCTTGCTCTGCCAACCAGAGCCCAGGTAAAGAGCCAGAACGTCTCTGAACCATAGAGCCCTGTTGTGTTGTCTAACAGTGGGAAATGGAGAGGGAAAAAAAGCGGGGGAAAAAGTAGCAATGTGGGATCTGAAAGAAAAATTTTCGTCGTTTAGAGCTCTGGTGCCATTATAATGAACTTCCTACAGTAACTCAGGTAAATACTATTAGAAGATTGTATTAATACAATCTACTTATATTAAGCATGTAAACTTACGGAAGGAGGGGGAGTTAATTACAAGAAATGGACACAAAATATCAATGAAAGCAATAGTTCAAAACCACAAGAAAGAAATCAGTGTTGGTAACTATTGTTTTCTCTGAGCATAATTATTAGCAGCTGAATATGTAGATCTGTGTTTTGCAATTGTGAAATTATATTCATAAGTAAATACAGAAACTATTTCCTAAAAATAACTATGGTAAGTTACTCTGTAAACTTGTAGGCCGAGAACTAAATATCCCTTTTTTAAGGCAAAAAAAGGTTTATTCTCATAATGGTCTTCACCTTAAAGATAAATTAGCTATAATTTGTTGAACATCGTATTTCCATTTATGAAGAAATGATAATCTCTTTGTAGCTTTGCGGTAGCTGAATGCTGCAGCAGATGAGAAGCTTTCAAAGCACATAATGAATTTTAGAGATCAATTTTTAGTATGTCATAAAAAGAGTACATCATTTCTGTGAGTAGAAATCCTCGTAGGTGTGTGTAGATACTGGTAAATATAATAACTTACACTGGTGGGTGGTTTCTTGCTGTTAACATTTGTTACTACTAATAACAGCCTATGGATCTTTGCTTAAGAGGATTGAGCCCCCTGCTTCATTTACTTTACACATCAGATATATTTACTTTAATATTCAGTATTTGTTTTCTCCATCTTTGGTTCCAGTTGGTACAATCAAAGTCCTTATTTATTCAAAGAATTAGTGGGAAAGGTAGTAAGGGTTGGTGTTTGAGATTAGAAAAACAGGAGAGATACCAGTCCATTGATCGTCTTTGCATCATCACGTCCATCTCCTCCATCCCTCTAGGCTGAGTGATGCAGTCATCCAGATACCTGAGGGGAATACTGTGCTATAGCTGTCTGAAGCAAAACATTTCCTATTTATCAATACTGTATTTATGGAACAGTGTTAGAATCCTCAGCAGCAGTTTTTGTCACGATTAGTAATAAATGTGATGCAGCCTTTACACGTGCAGAGTGTATTTCTCGGCGATTACAGTGGTGGTTCCTGTACTCAACCAGCCTGGTGATCAAGGGTGTATGTACCCAGCTCTGTTTCTTTTGCTGCACACCTTGCCTCATTAAGTCTGTGGTTGTTGCTAACCTGCAGTTCCTTCCCCATTTTTCACATGAACAGCTAATTTCTTTTATTGTTCTTCCCTTTCTTCCCTCCTACCACATGTAACATGAATCACCTTGTCACTTTTACTTGCACAGTATCCAATTTGCGTGTGGGTGTAAACAGGAAAACAAGCAGAGAATTTCTGTTCTCTGCAAGGAGGCGGGACTGGACTGGGAATGGGGAGTAATTAGATCCGATGCCCATTTCCTTTAACCACCAGAGGACTCTGCCTTTGGTTCTGAAACAGGTATTGCACTGCTAGCACAAAACGAGAGTTAAAACTGCTTCCCCCCGACCTTGGGACCATGCAGCATCTTTATATGCTACAAGAATTACGCATTTATCTTTTAATCCCTTTGTATATACCACTGCTAGAATCTCCTTGTTTGCATTTCTCTCTTTTATCTGGCTATATTACTATTTTTCATTCTTGTTGAAAGCAGCATCCTGGAGATGCAGGTAGGAGTACAATCTGCTGATTTGCAGCTGCAGCTTCTTGCAGCATCCTTGGTTTTTGTAAAGAAATATCAAAAATAACTTTTTGTTACAAACACTGGGAAAAAAGCCAGGAATCTGAGGGATTGAAACTTGTGTCTCTTGTCAGTCACACTAAATTTGCATAAAGAGCTTCAGTAGTTCCTCTGTAAGGTGAAATTAGAATCACAGCAGACTTTCCTTGGTGCTGAGCTGGATTCTTTCAAACATCCAACCCTCAACAGTTATCACAATTTCTACAGACCTCCTAGGAAAATATCTTTTAAATAATATTTTTAAGCTATGATTTTTAGTACCAGTAAAAATATATATTAAAAGTAAACTGTGCCAGTTTCATTTAATGAACCTTTAATGGTACTGAACTCATAGTTAATATATGAAAAGGATATTTGGTACAGAAACAACCTCTAGAAAACCTTTTTGCTATAGATGGAAGTAAAAGATCTGTATCTGCACAAAAATTTAAATGATGGCATTTATTTTGAGCTATTTTAGGGCAGCGTATAGTGAGTGACTAGCAGTCACAGCTGGGGGGAAAAGTTCTCCTATCTCTAATCTGAATTCCTTCATTAGAAATGAATTAGTATAAGAAAGCATGTGTGAGTTTAAAAAGTTATTGCCTACCTGGAGCTTTTCATTCTGGAATCTGCCCTCAGCATCATCTTGGCACAAGGTATCATAAATTGGTTGATCCTTAAGGAATGTGTTGAGACTCATTTGTTTAGTAAGAGTTAATGGAGGCTTTGCCACAGTAATGTTTGAAAACGGTTGGATTTAGAATTTTGCATAAACCCTGAAACCTACTGTCATTTAGCAGTATCTGTGGAGTTTAATTTTTTTTTTTTTTTTTACTTTAGCTAAAATGTTTTAGACACCAAGTGAATTCTTTAATTTTACGAGCAAGTGGGAAAAAGAGAGCTGTATATAATCACAGTAAATGCAGTTAGCAGAACATAGCAGGCACAGGGCTGCAATTAGTAGCACGTTGAAAAGATGACAACCTGTAAGAGAACTGATTTGAAATAATGAAAAAAAGATTAGAAATGCTGCCATTTATGTAAAGAAATGTAACAAAGCCTTTGAAATAGGAAACAAAGAGGTTACTAGATGTGTTGCTGGTGGTTGTTGTGGGGTAAGGGTTTTTTGTTTTGGTTTAGATTCAGTGCTGGAAGATGGGAATAACAATAGGACTAACCGTTTAATATCATATTTGTACCAAAAAGTATTGTTTTACACTATTTATTACCAGTAGCATGACAAAAAAAAAAAAGAGGGGGTGGGAGACTGTCATGAAACATTCACTTTCTTGCCTTGCAAGTAAATAGATGGGGGAGCACACAGCCCTGGGTAGTTTCACATTGCCATAGTGTTACTGTGAATTAAACCTGAAACATCTTGTCCCAGGCATGCTCCACCCACGCCGAGGCTGGTCTGCCTTTCAGTTCTGTTGGTTACTGACCTTAGTAACAACATGGCTTTGTTTTGGCCTCTGTAATATTTCTGTTTGGGATCTTGTGACAGCGCAAATTTGTAGTGGCAGTGTCTTCAACTGTGAGGTGTCAGTTGCAAATTTCTAAAAGATACTAGTCCTAATTGCAGAGCAAAGGATGTGAACAGTATGTGAGCTTTATTTGGCTTTTATACTCATTCATAGCTTCGTGAGCCTGTCAGCATCCAGAAATCTTAACCCATCAGATTATGGGTTAAGCAAAAAGCAGTCCATCCCACCACAAAAATTCAGCCTGAGTCTAGTGCAGTCTTGTGCAACTTGCATTCAGGTAGACCTAGGCATAAAAGGAAAGAATCATACAGTCTTGTAAGGTGCAGCATGTAAAAATAATTTCAAGATGAGGGTCTTTTGTAGTGAACTCTATATAAGTTGCCGGCCTCATTTGTTAGGATTTATTTCTTGAAACTTGAAGACAACCTAGAAATGTGCCAGAACTGCAAAGGGAGGTCCTGTGTAGAACTAGAACTACAAAGGCAAGTTCTGTGTAGAACTATTACAACTTGACATTCATGAGCCTATTGTTCAAGTGACAAGACTGTAGCTGACAATTGCCGGAAACACAGTTTATCACAATCATGTGAGTTTTCTGTTACAGTCACACAATCGAGAGTCCAAAAGCAACTCTTCTCCCGCAACTCCCCCTGATAAATTCCACTTGCTTCACAGCCTGACTTCCCTGCAGCTGCCCTTATTACTATTGTGTCAAAATAATTTGCTAACCATCAGTAAGTTTAAGGAAAATTATAGGAAAAACAAAACAAAAAAATCCTTCCTAAACAGAGTGCGTATAGAAGATAAGTATATTTGAGGTTTTCTGTTTATTCACTGAAAGTACAAGACTTAAAGAGTGAGCAGCCATTTTGTTCCATGAGGCCAGCCTGTTATCCAGCCACTAAAAATCCAAGATGCAACTCAAGCAAGGTAATTAGCAGTTCTTTAACTGAATTCCTTCATATAGCATGTAAAACAATGTAGATGCCCTGAAGAAGAAAAAGAAAGGTTTTCTTTATTAAATTACTGGAAAGTTGGTTGCAAGGAAGAGACCTTGTGGCTTTCTGCAAAGAGTCGTTGGAACAAAGAATTTGGAGAATTATCCCAAAGTGAATAAACCAAATCAATCTGCACAAATATAGATTTTTGCTGCAAAAAATGACACGTTTTTACCATTGAAATATCCCCCATTTAGTGTTAGGATATTTTCAAGTTTCCAGTGTTGAGAATAGATCCCTTAGAATCTCGCTTCAAAGTTTTCTTTCATTTCAAATTGCTTTGTCTACAATTACGCATTTGGATATGGTACAGGACACTCTGGAATAAAATTCGTACTTTCTATAAAGTTACTATTTACTAATCTTAGATACTCCCAATCACTGTGGTTGTGTTTGTACCACTAAGTAAAACATTTTAGATTATGTTCTCTGGCTCTCAAGGCTATGGCACAGCATGGCTTGCATCTCTTTGCTTCCTCCAGACAGGGTAGTCATTAATATCATCTCCAGTGACAGCCTCTGGCCTGGCTTGTCCCAGGGCAATGCCAGTTCATACAGACCAAAACCATGCCAGGGAAGGTGCTCACAAGTAGGTGGCTTGAGTAGTTCTCTGGAGCTTGTTTTGTTTACCTGTCTAGAAGTAGCCTGAGTAGCTGAACTGGACTCTCTTACATCCTGGGAAGTAATTTGTTCAGTCATGTGTAGAAACTTTCACATTAAACTATAGGCCTGCTCTGGTGAGGTGCAGGAAGTGCTGGTGTAGTTGTGCTGGAGGAGGTGATTGGCTGTTGCACTACTGGATTTCATAGGTATAATTGACTTGAAGGCATTTCCTAATGTAATTAATCTGTGTTTTCTTAAAGAAAATAGCTTCTTTGAATGCTTTTATTTGAAACTAGACTTAATAAAATTAGAATTGCCTCAACTTGTGTGAACGAATTTGTTGAAATCTTGGCAAAAGAAAAGATTTGCATCTTAAAGCATTGTAAACTCATTAAAATTCTTCTCATGGATAATTAAAGAAAACTGAATTAAAAGGAAAGCTTAACAGTAAGCAGCTCACAGGCACTAGGACATTTCAAGCATGTTAAAATCAGAAAGAAATAGCTTTTGTAGCAGTAGTCTCCTCCTCTTGTGTTACGTGTTGTTTTTTTCTAACAAATAACCAGTTTCTGTTGGTTTCTCTGATTCTCCAAGTGGCTCATTTATGCCTGGCCCGCAAAGTTCTTTAGCATATTTGTGACCAGCTTTGGAGGGTTTGTCAGCATGCCTAACAGTGGAGAGACTCTCACGGAACAATTACAGGATGAAAAGACAAGGAATGTTTCAGGAAGCTGTGAAAATGGGTAAAGTAGCTTGAGCATTTATTTTAACAAACTGGTCTACGAATTTTTCACTGCTTAAGTTTGTCTTGTAATACTGTGCAGATCCACAAGAATTTTGTCTGGTGTCTCTAATGAAGAATAAGGTGTATCTTTTGAGGCTAGAATGAGAGAAAATTGTTAATGAAGGTCCTAAACAGGTTCTTTCTCCTATACTAAATTCTACTTTGACTTTAAACCTAATAGCATCATTAAGTATGGACTATGTTGCTTGTATCCTATATATAGGGTCCTGCATACAGGATACACCTCTATAGTGTTTATTTTATAGCACAGAGAGTATTTAGCCTCTTTTCTTCTGGATTTGGGGGAGTAATCCTTAGATAATAATTGATCCTTGTGATGGACCATCTTCTTCCTGTAAAAGGCAACAGAACTTAACCAGGTACGCCGTCTCTTAGAGATGGGAGTGGGGAAGTGAATTTTAAGAGACTGTATTTTAATGTTTGTTACCTTTTACATGTAAAATAATCCCAGTGGCTGCGGTCTCCTTTCTGCCCTAGGCAGCACAGAAAGACCACATCGTTTCTTCTACCTGTTGACCTGTCACTGGAATGTGTCTTCTGACAGAGAAAGCTCCCCATCTCTAGAGTTTTGGAAGTACTTAGGAACAGAACAAGACATCTCACAGGAAATATTTTAGAGTCTAATTGTTAGAATTTTGTCAGTATTGCTAAGTACTAATGATCATTTCCAGGGACTGAACTATTGTACGATATTTAGTCTTCTGTTAAGTTAAATCTAACCTCACCTTTGTTTGGGGAACAACTTGCATATTATGTCTCCTGGAAGATTTGTTTGATCCTTTCAGGTAAAGGATTGGTTGGGATAATTTCTGCCATAATGGTTTCTTCTGTTCTGGGCTTTGTAATCCTGGATAAGAATCATGAGGAACAATCCAAAGACTTAAGGTTTTTGGAACAGGAAGAAGTTTAAGAAATCTTTGGAAACTTTTGAATGCATTGTTGTTGCTTCTGGAATCCTAATGAAGTTAATAGTAGAATTGTCTTTTTGTTTGTTTGTTTGTTTAATATGTCCAAAGATCATAAAACACTATTTGACTTGTGATCAGTTTAGGTATATGTACGCTCTGACTCCTGAAAGTTAGGATTTTGCTAAATTAGTAATAATGCCTCTATTTTAGTCTATGCGTGCTTCTTTTTGTGACATGCTTAAGCAAATCAAACAAACAAACAAAAGTTTCTGTGTTTTCTTTATTAAATAAAAAAGCAAAAGGAGAATTTAAAAGTACAGTCATTTACATCCACTGCAAACAGGAAGTTTAAGTTTCCTGTGTTAGAAAGATGTTTAGCATTTGGCTTTTTTCTGAATTTCTAATGAAAGAATATCAGGCCCTAGAACTCTAAATACTTTTGATTCATTCAAAGTCCGTGACATAAAACTTCTGTGTTTTGTTTGTTCGTTTGTTTTTTAAGAAGCCAGTGTATGTTGTCCTGTTAAATGATGTTGTTTACCTGGTGTGGTTTGAAGTTAGGTAGCAAACTTACATTCTTTTTTAAGTGTGCTGGAAGTAGGATTCCAGGTCAAAAAGACTAGACAAAGAAAATAAAATTGTATCAAATGGAAATAGGAAAAAAAGACCTTTTATAAGGCTGAAGTTGAATCAGTGTGACCTAAAAAATGAGGAAGAGATGAAATAATGAGTTCCGTGTGACCTAACTTTGCTGCATTCCCTGCAAATAGCCATACAGAGAGAGCTACTGGAAGATTTCTGCTTCAGGTCTGGGTTTTTGCTGTGCAGGGGAGAATAGAGCCAGAAAATCTGTACCAAGGTCAGGGCAGGGTTGTAGTATGCTCCCAAGTGCTGAATAGAGCCTTTTTTGGGGAAGAATAAAAAAGGCTCATTACATTGTTCATTTCTTCCCATTCAACCATGTAGTTCTCAGCTATCCGTAAAACTGGTCTGCTCACCAAAATAAATGACCTGATTTTTGTGGATATTTATTCTTAACAAGGAAAAAAAATACTTCAGTTCTATTTCTTGCAAGTAAAGAGATAGGTTTTACTAGAAGGTGTGTGCCAACTGTGTTATATGGTAAAACAGATCTCAGCTGTTAACTTTATTACTAGTACTTTCTTCTTTATTAAGCATTTGTTTAGCTTTTAAATATATCTTTGTGAAGGAAGTTGTATGAGTAATTTGAGAAAGACTGGTTTCTTGTGTGCTATGAAAAGCAAAGTGATTGTCGAATCAGCTGAGCCTTTTTGAAAGAGTGGGAACATATCTGGGCTGATCTGTGGCCCCATTTTTAAGTCTCATGAGAATATGGAAACCAATTAACAGCTAAATCTAACCTGTTCTGCAAGGGCAAAGGGGAAATTTTAAGTAGAATTAATAAGGAATGTATTATAATATTGCCCTCATTTGAATAGAGGAGTAATTAGTAAATAAGATGACCAGTTATAATAGACAGCAATGTCCTGTAAAGGGTCATGGGGACCTCCTGTGTCTCTCTACTCATTATAGGAAAAATATTCCATGTTAGAGAAAATGAGGGTTTAAAGAAGTAATGTTATGTGTTCTTGCTATGTGTTTTTTCCCTTATGCCATAAAAAAAGAGAAACCATCTCCAGAACATCTTAGGTAACAGTTGACAGCGCTTTGGAGTCTTGAGATGCAGTATTTGCTTGGCTATTTCTGTGCCAGTCACAGGTTTTTATTTAGCTGCTGAGCTATCAAAGCTGTAGTGCTATGTTGATTTAAGTCAGAGTGACTTTATTGTCTTTGTCTAGAACTCAAGGATATATCTGTGATTCTAAATTTATTATCTTGTGCTCATTCCTACAATCTGTCCCCAGAGTTCTGTTTTAAAATACGGGATTTGGCTCTTGCAGGATACATGGGGATTTGGGAAAGGATTTCTCATAAATGGGATCCAGATGAAGATATTTAGTTTCTGAAGTTTCTAGGCAAAATGCCAGAATCATTACAGTTTTCAGAGGTTACCCATAGGTAATTTAAGCCATTGCATTTTGCTGCCAGAAGAGTTGTCAGATGAATACTTAATGATTCCATCTTGAATTCAAATGCCCCAATGAGCTGTTGAAAACGTCTAACACCCAATGAAAAGTTCTTGAGAATGTGCAGATGTAGACCCAAAATAATCCCCAAAGCAGCTCTAATGGAGAGTAAGGCTGGTGGAATGTATATAGCTCGATTGGCCTGGAGAACAGGCAACAAAAGTTGGGGGGGTGGGGCACTTTCTCAGTGTTGGGACATAGATCAGTATTTAGGACACTTGTCACCGAGACTGAAACAGCAAAAGATGGACACTTGATTGGAAGAAGAATGTTTTATCATCTACTTTATAATGGATTCCTTAAGTAATCAAACCACAAAGCTGTAGGAGTTCAGAGAAAGAATTCACCAAGTTGTCCTCACGAGAAGCAAGCAGTGAAAGATTAAAACAAAATGTATGAATAAGTTCTTTCTCGGAAAAGTGCATATTTTCCACTTCAACCTATTTTTTTGTGTATTAAATAACATTAATAGTTAGGAAAGCCAGTTCAACAAAAAAGTGTTTGAGAAAAAAATGCTTGTGCAAATGGGGATCTGCACACATTGCTGCCTAAGAGAAACACCTGCGTCTTACGTAATATTTTTGTGGGCAAGGCAAGGAGAGAGAGGAGTTTAATTAAAAGGTGGGGACTGTGTAGTAGGAAATGTGAAGTAACGTGCCTACTGCCACATAAATGTAGCCTGGTGGTGGGTGAACTTGTAAGTGATATGCTTGGAGGAGGAGGGCAGAGGAAAGAGCTGCACTGCTTTGGATCATCACAGTGAGGGCAGAACAGCAGTGAGCCTTCCTGAGAGCCACTGAGACTGGAAGCAGTGCCATGAGAGCACTCCCAGGAGAAGCTAAACGGGATTGCTTTTTGGAAAAAGCATGTGAGGAACAGAAATTGTATGCACTCAGCAGGGACTGTAACTGAGCATTCCCTCCTTATTGGCAGTGTTCTTTGTTGCAGACATTCTGTAGCATAATTTATTTTGAAAGGGCAAAAGCAAAAACATCATGCAATAGTTCTATAATAAAAGCTTTGGAAGTTAAGTGGACCTGAACTGTTGTAACATGGTTGACCACAGCCAGAGCTTTGCACCTTGAACATACTGTTCTTTTAAAATTAGGCATCACATCACAACCTCAGCTCATCTGATAAATGTGTATTGTGAATGCAGATCTTCAACAGTGAATATGTCTCATACATTAAACCAGAATAAAAATAATTAATTAATAAAAATGTTTTCGCTGTGTGGTGATCTCACGCGTGTGGTACAACTGTATCCAGGAGCAAGGTGGGAGTGGAGAAGCTGTGTAATGGGAGAAGCCTCTGCAATAGGAATACCAAGAAAGGGAGGAGGAGATAGTATCTTCATGGTGAATCTGACAGCACAGGTCTGGAAGCTCAGAGTATGGCTCTGGGTGAATGTGTGGTCTGAACTATCCACTGATTTCATGGTAAAAAAATGTTTGTTTGAGACTTCTTTGTGAGTAGTTGTGAATGTCATTTCCAGACTTAAAAGTTCTTTGACTTGCTATATGTGTGTAGAGGGTTATGGGTAAATATCTTCAAGTGTAAAGGAATTCCTTGTCCTGAATAATGTATTGACAATATATATATGTAATTATTTGTTAAACGGCTTATTTTTGCAACTTTATAGAAAGCCTCTCTCTCTATAGAAAGGTTAATCTCTTAAAATTTTAATAATCCCTGTAGAGAGCCAACTGGTAAAAACTTAACATTGACAAGGTGACAGGAGTTGAACAACAGTAATAAGGAATAGGAATACAAGAAGAATGAGATGTCTTTTTATTTGCCCTTATACGTAATCTGTTTAATGAATTGGCTCCCCTAAAATGTCATGATAATATGACTGCTGCATAATGATTTTCATATGCTCTTGGTGCAGTTTGTGACAGTAGAAATCACTCTGCAGAAATAAGGCCAAAATGTATCCCAGAATATAAATTTCATAATTTTTAAATTTGAGAGAAAAGCTACTAACCTAATTATACAGGACAACCAGTGTGTCCTGTAAGGCTTATTCAAGTAAGAATTTCTGGAAAACATTTTCTCCATAGAAATTTTTGGTTTATTATAATATTAAAAATATATATATATAAAAATCAGTTTTATTGTTTGTATTTTCACAAGATTTTATTATGAGGAAAGAATTTAGAGGACAGCAAATATCTGACTGTATTAGGCCTAGAGTATGAGGTGTAAGCAGAAATTCTAATTACCAGAAAAAGAAACCGAGCCTGCGGAAGGAAAAGTCTAATTTTGTTGTTGTTTTGAAGTCCCTTAAAACAACAACAAAAAATATGGAAATTAGTATCACAATAAGTAGTGCCGTTAATCACTAAGCATCATTATGGTAACAGAACAAACAGTTTTTCTAGTGTGCAATTAGCAAAAGAGCACAGTCACTTTGTAGCGATAAAAGCAGAGAGATTTAGCTGTGGCATTTAGTTTCTGCAGTTACAATAAGAAATTACACTGTATTCAGTGGCTACTATCAAATACACTGAGATAAAACCAGTAATTGCCATGCCAGCAAATCCAGATTGGATGCTTTGCTTCTGGTGACTCACGCCCAGCAGGAAGGGCTATCAGTTACATCAGTCATTATTTTACCTCACACACGCATTGCTTGCAAAAATAAATCTCACTAGAGCTGTTACAATCATGGAAACACAGAGGGAAAGGAAGCTCTGCCTTTGTTAATTCAATATAGAGAACATTCAGATTGTTGCTTTTCAGGTTGTCACGGTGTGTGAGAACAGCTTCAGTGTGAAAGAGCATCCAAGGGGCACAGGGGAGTGGTGGGAGCTGAGGGTGGGTTGGGCAGTGTTGGGCTTTGCCCCAGACCTCTGGATAAGCCAGTCAGCCTAAGCTGTGCTTCTGTCTCGGGTGAGGTCAGCGTGCTGAATTCAGGCAGCAGATGAGCTCAAGTTTGCTAGAATGGTACCTTGAAATTAAAGCTGAAATTACATCAGGAAATGCTGTCGTTCAAAAATCACCCCCGCTAAAGGAGTTATACAGAAATGTGCTTTGGTTAGTTCTAGTTGGTCAACATTTTGTGGCATGGTCTCAGTTTGTTCTAATTGACTTGTTCAAGTGACCTCTACTGTTACATTTTCTCTGTGTGTGATTTGTAGAGGTTTTTGCATACTACCTTTTGAATTGTAAACCTGCAGAAATCAGATGTAGAAAATCCACTTTTAAACTGGTAGTTGGATTTTGGAAGATGCTGGCCCTGCACTAATAACGTTGAATAATTCATGCAGAACCTCAGTCCTAATAAAAAATGTAAGAGCCAAAGTCCAGATCTCTGAAGCATCTTGGTTTTGCTGGGGCATCTTGGCACCACGCCGTGGTTCTGCAGTGTTTTCTCCTTGCTGCAGTATATGCTCGGTAAGCTCTTGATCAGGCAGCCCCACCAAATTCTGCTCAGTTCAGTCTTACTTGAACAATTCCCGATACCATAACCATTCTCAGATATTTGCTTAATTTTCAAAGGAATACACGTAACAGTAAAGATGTCAAAACCACATTGTTTCACTCAGAAGCGATGATTCTGAATACATACAGAAATTGGTTTTGGAAGAGAAAATTTCTCAATTGTACTTTTAGGGCGAAAAACCTCCCTCTTAAAAGAGCTGCTTAATTCATGGGGACAGGTAAGAACTATGTTGCACAGAGTGTTCCCAGTTGTAACACTAATGAAGATGCAGAACGTGTAGGGTTCCTCATACAACTTTTGCACATTAAAGCATTAGCAAAAGTTCAGATGTTGGTTGGCTGTTTTTCTGTATTTCTTTACATAATGTAAACTAAACCAGGATCTTATAACAGATAAGACTAAAGCAAACTAAAGATATATTAATCTGGGAAAAGTCATTAATGATGTTTATTAAAGTTTTGAGTATCTTCAAATGAGGCTCTTCTGGTACATTACTCATCAGAGTTGTTTTATTCTGAAGGCTTTTCTGCTTTTTGTTTTCTTCAAAAGTGGTGTTGAGTTATCTTTAGACTAAGGCTTTGGTTTATTTGTTTGGTAAAATAATAAAAAATTTAAAAGCTTTATTATTCACAAGATATTTAAAGAAAAGATTCCATTGGATTACTAAACATCAAATGAAGTTTTCCTTTAAAATAGGAAAAGAACCAAGAGCTACATGAAGTGCTTTGAGATGGCAAACACATGTTTTTAAGTTATTTCAGATGTTTTGTTTCAGTTTTATTCCCAAATAAGTCTTCCTAGTCTGTCATTCTGTCTTTGCAATCCCATTTCATTAAGTCACCATTTCTTCCACATGTCAAACACAGGCTTATCTTTCAAAATGTAGAATAATCTCCTTTGATATTTAAATTACTCAGTGTCTTGTCAACATCCACCTTCACCAAACCAGTGACTATTTTCAGAGCCTCATTTTGCTTATCAGACAAGCCCTTTCATGTTTTGTCCCATTATGCCATTAACAGGAGAGGAAATATCCTCGCAGGCAACATTAGTGATGACTCCTTGTTTTCCTTCAGCTGCTTTTGTGACCTGTGGCCTGCTCCGAGGGTACCTGCGGGGAGGAGCAAGGCAGGAAATGAACCGGTTGTGACTTCTGAGGGGTGAAGTGATAGAATCTGCTACGTTCTTGTAAAAGGGATATAACTTAGTTAAGGCTTTTTCAGAGTTTGATTTCACTGTGACTAACAATGATAAATTCTAGGAGTGTCCCACATATATGAGTGTTTTAAAAGTGTAGTTGTTAATATGAAATAGGAAATAGTGTCTCATGTAGTGCTTGGTCCTGCTGTTTGTTGTCTGTGACCACTGTGTAAAAAACTGCTTTTGAGGTTGTTATTTATTTGAAAGCTGGGAACAGAATTGTTTCAACTTTCTTTTTCTACATTTTGAGTTAATTTATTACACTGTGGAGGGGAAGGACTTTGTGAGCTTCACTCAGGATTCTTCTGTTGTACCTGTGGAGAAGGAATGAGGGAAATCCTAACTACTTAGCCTCTAAAGGCTGCTGATTCCCACTACTTGTTCTATGAAATGAAATTAGTTAAATTAAAAAATCTTTACGCTGCTATTCATGAGTAATCTGCAGTGCATTGCTATATGCAGTCATTTCTAAATACTTATTGTTTAGATATTTTGCTCATGGAATTCTTTGCGGTCTGCCACCTTACAGACTTTTTGGGTTGGAGTTTGTATTTGTGCTTTAAACTTAGTCTGTTTACTTTTAGCCAGGAAAAGTTAATTTCATCCATGTGTTAATGATAATTTATTGTGCTGGTGAAGTTTTTGAGAAACTTGATGATGATGATGAATTAAATTGCCTTCTCTTCCTAGCCTTAAAAAAACAGCAAAAAGACCCCCTGACTTCAGAGCTTCAACTTTTTTCAACTCTTCAACAATTTACAAAGCGTTGTGGCATTAGTAGTGTCAGTATGATTGAGGTTAAGATTGGTAACTCATTCCTCATATTTGTATGGTTCATGGCCTCTCTGTGGAGGTTCAAAGTTAGTGCCTTCATCTGGTATATTCCATGCTGTTGAAACAAAAGGTATGAAATAAAGTATGTCATCCTTAGAGTGAAGGCATTTCCATTTAAATGGGTTGTAGTGGAGTTTGCAACAGAGTCAAAATACGTTTGATACCTCTGAGCTTTCTAATTCCACTTGCTTGTATTTCAAAGTGTTTGCAAGCTGTGTTTTTGATTCCCTTTTGATATCTATATTGTATGTTGATTGTAGTAGATCCTACTAGTGCTCCTGGATAACATCTTAATAGTCATATTTGCTTTTAGAATCTTAACAGATGCAGAGACTGTCTGCAAAGATTCGCTGCCTCATTTGGAGGAGACCCAGGGTGAAGGCATAGAGCCAGCAGGTAGGCATGTAAAAAAATGATGCTTGGAAATTTGAGCTCTTCTTAGTTTTTGGGGGGGTTTTTTTGGGGTTTTTTGGATTTTTTGGTTTTGGTTTTTTGGGGTTTTTTTAATGTAATTTTTATGTCTATTCTAGCAGGTTATGACTGACAATTTCTCAGGGCTCAGATAATGAAAGACAAAATTAAAATAAAACTGAAGTGAGTCAGGGCAGCTGAAAAATTTTCAGGAGTTGTCTGTAAAGTTGCATGGATTTAATAGTTTCTGCCAGTGGTTGTCTATATTTGAGACGATGACTAGATAAAAATGAAAAATAGCTTGATCCCATTGAGAATCATGCAAATTGCTGGGCTGCCTTTGGCATCACAGCCTACTCACCAGCTGTCAGCTCGGGAGGATTTGGTGTACAGTGTAATAACTGGAGGTTTTAAAGGATTATTTGTGCTTTGATCAGTTCTGTGTTGCATTAGAGCATGTGCATGCTGGTGTCATTTAACCCAACTGCAGTGTGAATGACTTGCCGAATGTGCTACCAGGTGGCTTAAAGGAGGTTTGCTAGTAGAACTTTCTGAGGTTCTTTGGAAGGTTTGTGGCCCTAAGGAAACTCCCTGTTGCCTTGGTGAGGCTGTTACTGGTATCTAAATGTGCTCATTGAAACAGAATATTTGTTCTAGGAGAAAACTGAAGCAATGAGTACATAGATACCAGATCGATGTAGGAATCTTGCACGCAGACTTTATACACTTGTATAAATATACACCTGTATAGATATATAGTTACTTTTTAAGAAGCAGTTCTTTGATACCCAGTAGGGTTCTTTCTCAGAAGTGAACTGCTAGCTGTGTGTGCTTTCAGTGAGCAGGAAATAAATGTGGATGAATAAAGGTGATAACAAACTTCTGTTTTCAAATTTTCAGGGTATCTTATTGAACTATTTGAGTCACATATTCTCTATGTAGATAATTACTGAGGCTGTGATTCTGCAGAGGACTTGCTTGGGTACTTGTGAAGGCTCTGACCTATTTCTCTAAGAATTTATCTGGGACACTGGTTAATGCTGTCAGCTCCCTACCTGCTTCTCTCCCAGAGGTTGCTGCTGGCTGCAGTTTAGAGAAGTAAGCTGGGCTGTAAACCAAGAAGGAATGCACATGCCATTCAGCCACTCCTGCAGAGGTGACCACAACATCTGCCACAAAGGTGAGGTGAACAGCTAAGGGTAGAAGCCATTCCAGCTGTTCCATCATAATTTTCCTGCAAACACAAGTCACACCTCATCCGTTTTAATTACGCAGTTCCTTTATTGGTGTTTAGATATGTTTCTAAGTTGATGAATCAGGAGCTTACAGTTTGTTAGACTTCGTCTTTTATTTGACTTTGGGAATCTCTGGCACTACTTGTTATCCATTTAAATGAGAAGCAGTGTTTAACTTGGAAACATCACACTGCTATGCAGATGCTGAGTGGTGAAGTAAGGGCTGAATTTCAAAAACTCCTCCCAAAAATTCTTTTGTGAGAAGGAAGTTTACTGTCTGGTTGCAAGGGGTCTACATTGTATATAAAGAGAGAAGAAGATTATAATATTTTGTAGTTATGCAGAACTGTCTTCCTCACTTTATAATTGATACATTCTGCAACCTCAGGAGTAAATTTATCTAATGAGGATCACAGGTTGTTCTGGAATTTTTTTCCCCATTCCTTTCCACTGACTTATAGAAGCTCATTCCTGTGGAAGCAGGCCAGATTTTGGGTTTTCCAATGCATATGTAAATCCAGAGTACCCTTACTGTTGGCAGCAAACATTACATTGACTTAAAACCAGTGTGAAGTTAGAAGAGAACTCATCCATGCTGGTTTTATACTGATGGAATCAACAAAATAATTTATCAAGTGTGGTCATCACTGTAGCTGGTGAGCATGCATTCTGATAGCCAGGACAACAGTGCCATCATTGAACAGTGTCACTCTCACAAGTAACCCCTGAAGAATGTCACTTGGAATTGACTACAAGACTTAGAATTGTTGACCACTGTTCTACTTACTATTTATCCAGTCAATGTTTTATCCACCTGTTCTTCCAGCTCTAGCTGGTTCAAACCTTCCAAGGATGCTGGGCTATGTAGAACTTGTCAAAGACCTTGTTAAAGGTAAAGTAAGCAACGTGCCACTGCTCTCACCATTGTCAGAGCCAGTCAACTCACCATGGATGGCAATTGGGTTAGATTTACCAGGGCCAAGTCAAGAGTGCCCATTCTCGCTGGTCTTGGTCACCATTTTATAGCTCCAAATGAGTTCTAGGAGAGTTTGTTCTATAGCCTTTCCATGGACTGAGGTGAGGCTGATTAGCCCTTAGTTGTCTGAATCCTCTTTCTTCTGCTTTTTGAAGAGAGGCGTGACATTTGCCTTTTTTCTTGTGATGAAGACCTTACCAGATTGCTGTATTTTTTCAAAGATGACAGAGAGCAGCCTTGCAATGACTTTGACCTGGTTTCTCAGTGTCCACTTTGATCCCATCTAGTCCCATCAACTCTTTTGTATGTGTCCAGTTTGTGTAATTGGTCCCTGCTTTGGTCTTCTGCTGCTGTAGGTAAAACATCTCACCTATTACGAGGCGTGGAAACTCAGGAAACCTGACCTTGCCAGTAAATACTGAGGTGAAGAAGGCACTGAGGGCATCAGCCCTTTCCATGTCCTATGTCAGTGAGTTGCCCACGATATCACTGGTTCTCCTTTTGACTGCCACTGCACCTGTAAAAGCCCTTCTTGAGACTTTTCACATTACTCACCAATTTAAATTCTGAGTTTTGGCTTTCCATTCCTGCATGCTTGGGCAATGTTTCTGTAGTGATGGTTCCTCCTGATTACACCCTCCACACGCTTTCATTTTGGTGCATCGTAATCAGTTTTAGAAGCGTCTGTATTGTTATGAAGCTTATTTTGTACTTGTCCTGGTGCACCACTCCCTCCACGTCAGCTTGTGGAGGCTTTCTTTGGAGGATATCTTATTTCTCTAACCACACTGGTGGGGATTTACTGATGTGAAATACAGTATATTTTACAGCAATTAATAATTGTTCCCTTTTCCTCCAGTGGAAAAAGTACAAGTTTCCATGAATTGAAATATTTTTGCATGTTTTTGCTAGTTGCAAAAATGATTTCCTGTATTTATTGTCTTTTCTGTTAGAGAGGGTAAAATTACGTATTGTGGAAAACTGGTAACCCTTTTCCTCCCCTAACTGTGGCAAGGCAAGCAAGAGGAGCTGGCTTGTATATTTTATTAGAAGAATCACTATGGTACTTTCAGGTTCACTTGAAATTCCGAAGTTCCGTACTTTTGTTTAATCTGTTTATTGGCACAAAGAGAAGTTTGACACAGATACCAAACTGTCAGACTCTAAGCAGTGTATACTCAGCTCCAGCTTTTACTAAAAAGAAGCTAATCTTTTAGGGTGACAGACATCTTGAGAAAAGTAAAAAATAATGGGTGAAAAGAGGAATGATATATTTGTGTTGTCAGCAGAATGTGATGGCATCATAGCTGTGGAATCTTGGATGATGACTGTCTGTCAGGAACGCCTCCAGCAAAGAGCTGAATTCCTTCTCTTGTCATTAGGGCAGAGTGATGTTTTGCAGCATCTGGCATATAATCAAGACACTGTTTTGTGAGTTAAATCGGATTCATTTTCAAGCAGAAGTTAAATTATTGGTTTAGTTCTTGCTTCACAGGGCACATATATGGAATATCACTTGGAGTTGCTCAGGTTGTGCAGCAGGACCATTCCACAATCAGCCTGTCTGTTTGTTTATCTCTCTGAGAGGTGACCTTGGGTCTTTTGCATTTTATATGACTCTCAGAGCTATTCTTCCATAAACATCTGAATTCATTTACATTCTCAAATCCTTTCAGGCAGTCACCAGAATACTTGCAGGTCAGGTAGTGACCATGGAGAAAGTTTCATTAATTATATTAGCTTTAAGGTGTGGGATTAGTGTATTTCTCTTGTCCTTGTTTTTTAACTACTACACAGTCTCCTTCATATATCCCAGAGGTTCAGCAGTTTCAGCCAGAGTGATTATTCATGAAAAAAACCAAAAAAGGACTTGTTACTTGTTTGTCTGTTTAAAGTAGTTTTTGGTTTCTGGGCTTGTACCATGTCAGAACTGTTCCATCGTACCTGGTGGAAGGAATAAACTGCCTGTTAAAAATACAAAATTTGTAATGTATTTTATGTTGTGCATCATTTCAAACTTGGTAGAAAATATTTGAGTAACAAATGTACTTCTATAAATCAGTATTCACATGTAAATGGTTCCTAAGTTTAGGATTGTATTGTAAAAGATCAGTTGAAAACTGCAAGTGTGTCTTTTAAGTGGTTCTTAACTACTTTTTTCCTCCTATAAAGTTTCTTGTTGAAAATTTACACCTTAATGGGTAAACTGCACACCTAAAATGCCAGATATTTAGATCAGCTTTTCTTAGAACAGTTCCCAAGACAAGCTACAGTACAATCATCCTGTTAGAACTCATGTATGAGACTACCCCAAGCCATCGCTTCCTTCAGCAGTGAAGACAGTGAAACATGGAAAATTTAATCTAATCATGGAGTTTTTGGCCTTGGAGGAGAACAACGTAGAGGAAAAAAATGTACTTCAAGAGTCTCACACAGTGACAGTCAAATTTTTATTACCTGAATAAAATCTCTGCTCTTTTTGTTTTATCTGACAATATAGTCTTCTTTAAGCAGAAATCTTTTCTCAACATCTCTGACCTTCAGTGCATTCATATGAAGGACATGAGCCAAGGTCACACAGTAGTGGATGAAAAAGCATGTTGGGTATGAAGTATAATGCAGGTAGCAGGAGTTAGTGGAAGAAAGAGGAAAGGAACAAATACTACTCTTTACTTGCATACAGGGAACTTTTGGTGGCATCAAAGTGCTTTGAGCTGGAATGCTGGGTTTTTTTCCTTGTACTCTCTGTAAAGCTACAGTTGTATAATGTACAAATGCTAATAGTGTATTTATAGGGGTTTTATTCTGATTTCCACTTTGGTTTCAGAAGGTACTGAGTTCATTTCCAGCCCAGACATTGCAGTTTGAACTTTCAGATGCTACTGAGACGGAGCACCTATTTTGCTTCTCCCAAAGTTTATAATTGACACATTCAGTATTTAGCCAGGCATTCCTTCCCAGGCTCTTTCTGAGAGGAATGAGCCCTCTGATCAAAATCCCTCTGCAGACTGACAGAGGAATATATTGTTCATGTTCAGTTGTTTTACTAACTCTATGGGACAGACTAATTGCATTTTTAGAATTAGTTGGCTTATCAAGATTTCAAAACTGTTTTGAGACTTAAGTTCTACCGGCAAATACATGCAAAAGCAGACACTGAATGAACATTCAAGTTTCTATTTGTTTGTGCTGTATCTTGAGTATTATTAAGGTGATGCACAGAGTCTCTGAAACTGATTCTGTTCTTAGTCTTTGGTATGAATCAAAGATGCCTTTTTAACACGAGAAAAACCTGCATAAGGAAAACAAAAGGAAATTTAGTTTTCAAGTACATTTTTGGTTTCTGTGTGTAGATATTTCAGGGATTTGATTGATTTTCATTCTTCTCTCGGAACTGTGCTGTTACCTTCTGCACAATTGAAGTGAAAAGACACTATTAATTCAACTTCTGTAATGTTATTGTAGGAATGTTGCTAGTATTTTCAGTTTCCTTCAAGAGTGGTACCCTTTATTCAGGAGCTTTTTTATTACATGGACCAGAACGTTGTATTTTAGTTCTGTGTGGTATGATTCTGTTTCAAACAGAGCAGTCACCCACGTGTGTCCAAGCACACCTGCAATCCCTAACACCTTCGTTGTTTTGGAAGCCAGAACATCTATATGTAGGTTTTTTCATCTAGGCTTTGGTGTGTCACTGCAGACAATAAACATTTGAATTAACAGTAGCTTCTGTCTCTGACAAGGTCTTACCTCTCATCCTTTTCACTCCGGCATTGGGGTTAAGTGCAGAAACACCTGCTTTACTTTCTCAACTCATGAAGTATTTACTGAGTGCTACTGCTTACACTTCGATAAAGTCTGTCTATTACCTAAAATCCTTTAGAGCTACTTGTTCTCTAAACTGTCTGGATTTATGATGCCCTTTCTCCACTGACCTAAGCACAGCTCCACACCTTGTTTTGAAAATCATTATGTGCAATTTACACATGAGAAAATGAAGGCACATGGAGATGAAGCAGCTTTATTTGTACTTATTGTCATTAGCACCTTCTGTTTGTCAGGAGAAGAATGCAAATCTGCCAGCCCAGGAGCAGGAATGGAATGAAATGTTTGTGAGCTTACAGTAGTTTACTGTGCCTCTGGCTCTTGGTGCAGACTGCAAGCCTGGCTTGAGGGAAGCTGCAAGTGTGTTCTAAAGAGCTGATGTAGATTCAGCTATGGCTGATGTGTTCATATATTGCCAGAAGCGCTCAGAGAGGCAGTTCCCAGACTCTCTGAAGCAACTAGACTAGTATTGAAGAGGGATGTGATGTATGTTGTACTTTCAAACACTCCAGAACTGCTCTTTTTCAGCTGCTGAGGTGCCAGGAAACAGCACAGACAATAACTGAGATTGCTTTACAATTTTTGCTTTTCATAAGTGTAGTAAAAGACAATTATGCTTATTAATTTGTATCAGAAACTTCCAAAAGTACTGTTTTCTGTTACTCTGACAAACCCAAGCATTTTGGTCTGAAGTTTTTCACCAGCTCACTGTAAAATATATTTTTTTTATATGTCTATGCTAAGAGTATTGCTTCATTTATGAAAGTAAATCTAAGGGGAAAAGTGTTGTTCTTAAAATGTTATTGACTATTTTATCCATAAGTGTGGGAACTGTTTGAAAGGAGAGCTGTGGGAGGGTTTGTGCTTTCCTTGTGAGAATTTACCTGAATTTTGCCAACTTATAACCTCTAGCTTCTCTAAGGAATGTATTCATGCTCAGCCTCTTGCAGGGTTTGCAAGGCCAAGGAGAGTCTTTGAGACAGACATTCCTCGTGAATGCCAGGAACTGTCCCTGTCCTTGGCAGCAGTGGTGAGAGCCAAGTGACATTTGTTGGTGCTCTGTGCCTTTGTCCTGTCAAGGAAGGGGAGGAAAAATACAAGGAGAAAAAAGTGAATGGTATAAAGATAGGGTGAGGAAGACGAGAGCAGAAGATGTAAAATGGAAACAGGGCCAGATAGAAGTGAGTGGAATGGACGCATTAGAACAGGGGGCAGATGACAAAGGGAAAACCTTTGTTATCTGTGGGAAGTAGTGAGGAACAGGGACAGCATGAGGGAGAATAGCTGGAGGGGCAGGAGGGAGGGAAGAGTTATAACAAGCAAAAGGAGCTTGGATATTGAACAGGGGCGGAGGTTTTCATATCTTTCGGATCTCTTTAGCCTTCTGATTCACAGGCTACTCCATTGGCACAAGGGGGAGTGCAGAGCTGAGCACAGGCAAACAGATTCTTCTGGAAGTGGTGTTGTGCCTGTAACACACAGATCATCACTGTAATTCTGCATGGCACTTTTATTCAAGATGCAGAAAAAAGTACAAGAAATAAAGATTTCTCTTTCTACATGGTATATTTGATAGTAAGAAATTGGAAAGCCCTCCCTCAAGAGGTGGGAAGTGCCAGAGTTGTGCTTAGTCCTGTGGTCTTTAGTCGATCCTCTTGTCTTGTGGTACACAGTCACATGGTATTTTTCACTTATAGATTACCTTGACAATGATGCTTTACCTTCCAGAGTCCCTGTGGACTTCTTTTGCTGATGGCAGAGTCAGATTGAGAATAGATAACTCATGCCCACAGACGCCCATAACAGTTCATCAGATGTTCAAGGAGAGCCTGGAAAAATATGGATCCCTTAATGCTTTGGCCAGCAAAAAGAATGGAAAATGGGAGAAAATAACTTTTTCAGAATATTATTGCCTCTCTAGGAAAGCAGCCAAGAGCTTCTTGAAGGTAGGTACAGGAAACAAAACAATTCCTTTAATCCTTTTGTCTCCTTTAAAAAAGCAAAAAACCAAATAAGTAAAAAAAACCCTAGCTCCAAAACCCACAATATAAGAGGCTTTTCCCATTACTTGAAGATCAGTAGTCATATTCTTTACTGAAGTAATAATGATAAAAGTGAGTTTTGGTCAAAGAGATAACACTGCTGTCAGAGAACTTTGACTGCAAGTGAGGAGCTGCTGTCTTGCATTGTCTCGCTGGGACATGGGTGCAGAGCTCAGCATGAGGGCTTGAGATTAAAAAAGAAAAATAGGGAAAAACTACTATCATGAATTTGGTGAGATAAAGGTAATCATTAAAACATTCTGAACATAGGGTAATATTAGTACTCATTATGCTCTTGTTCATATTGAAATATTCTGGGTTTTGGGCCTTCCTGGGCAGCAGAGTTCAACCAGACTGGAGAAGGTACTAGAAAATTCACATCCTGTTAATTGCTGGTAAATACCAGGTTTGCTATGGATACCAAAACATGCCTTCACATGCCTTGTCAATGTGTAATAATAAATCAAAAGTTTCCATGGTTTATATTTGTGTGTATGTTTCTCTCCAGTGTGCCTGTATTATATAACCTTATGTATATTATCTTTAAGCTTGGTCTTGAACGATTCCATAGTGTAGCAATCCTTGGATTTAATTCTCCAGAATGGTTCATCTCAGCTGTTGGAGCTGTTTTTGCTGGGTAAGATATTTTTGGGGGCTTGATTTTGAGGGGGATTTGGGGATTTTTGTTTTACTAGGTCTGGAGATAGAGCAAATCAGTATTTTGTGTCATGCCTTGAAAGCTGTGCTGCTACCGATTAACATGTTCAGCAGCCTGCTGGAGTCTCATATCCCAGATAGTCCAGACACTCATAAATGGATCCTGTTTGCTATGGGCTTAACTGTGACAGTCACACAGAAGCTGTTGTACAGGATCTTATCAATGGAAGAAGTGGGAAACAGATGAGAATCACAGTTTTATGTTAATGATGTTTGTCTACAGAAAGATATGTTCAAGCAGATGAAGTAGCATATGAATATTAATTACCCTGATATCGTCTGCCCTGATAGCTGTTTATACAATTTGGATTTTACTTCTAAAGCTCTTCTGTACCAATGAAATCCAAATTGGTACCTGTGTAAAGCTTGAACAGAAAGAGGACATAGTGGGGATTTTTTTGCCTCTTCCTGAGCTAACTCTTGTGTAACCTTAAGTGGGTTAAAACACTGAATTCTAGCCTACATCGTCTTCTGCTGAACAGAGTTCAGAGTTTAATTTTTGCAATGTGCATAAATACCTGAATACGTGAAACAAACATAAGAGCTGTGCTACTCTTCCCTTCCACAATTTCATATTCTTTCAGCTTTCATTTGATCCTTGATGATTATTCTCTTCAGATACCAAATGCATTTATTTGTTTGTATATGTATTTAAATACATGGTTTTTTATGTATGTAAATTTTTTGATGCAGAGGAATTGTCACAGGGATATATACAACCAATTCTCCAGAGGCCTGTCACTACATTGCTCATGACAGCAAAACTGATATCATGGTTGTGGAAAATCAGAAACAGCTGGACAAGATAATGCAGGTATGAGGTTGCTGAATGGTTACTGAAAAGCCACAATTCTTTCATTTCTCAATGCTTGGTATTGGTCCCAAATACCCTATACACTATCTGTATCATGAAACCTTTCTTTGTGAAGTGAGTGTTACTCAGAAATCTGGTGTCTGGTGTTAGAGCTCATGGGTGGCTCTGAGCCTCTACAGTGTCTGTGGCTCCAGCAGAGAGCTGACTGGGTGGGTCACTGCAGGTTAACCAAAAAAACCTCACATTTTGATCCTGTGATTTTATTGTCACCACCTGATTCTGTTTGGAAAAGCACAGTCCACTTGAATGGAAGGGATTACACTGATGCAGGTTTGTAAAGGCCTGCTATTTCAATATTTAGGATGTCAGTGTTCAGAATTTCCTCTTTCCAAGCTATCGTCTTTTCCTGCTTTTAATATCAGCCATTAAGGCTCTTGAGTTTACTGCACTTTGGTAGCATCATGGTTAACATGAGATAGATCTTAGTGAGAAAGGAGGAGCTTCCATAAGTGAACAGTCTCAATTTTGACAAAACACTTGGGCAGCTGGGACTGCCTTTCAGCCAGATGGAAAGACCAATTTGATAAAAAGATGACTTGGGAGAGGAGCACAGACAAGCCCTTCCCAGGGCTTGTCTGTCTGTCAGGTGCTGAAGGAGGCCTGTGGCCTCATCAAACTTGCTCCAAATGGCACCATTTGCTGAAGCAAGAGGGCCCTTGATGGAATTTTCTGCCAAAACCACATACGTGCCAGAGAGAAAATATGCAATGGATTTTTTCAAACATATTTCATGTAAGTCATACATTAATTACTTTGGATTATATATTTTTGTTTTATATGCAATATGGAAGAAGAGAAATTTTAATAAGTATTCTATAAAAGCATACAATCAGACAAGCCTTCTTACAGTGTCATTGGTACAATACCAGGCTGTGCTGTTGTGAACATGCAAAGAAGAATCTAAATGGATGAACTCGACAGGTTTGGTTCATACACACTATGTAGAAAAAGAGAGCTCTGGCCAGCATTGCTTTATCTGGCTGAGGGTTTTTTGAAACTTTATTTCTGGAACCCAAGACTGAAATGATAACATAACATTTCAATTTCTCTTCTAATAATATGTACATAATGGCTACCATCAAGCCACTGCTTTTCTATTGGCACAGATTCAGTTCAAAATGTGATCAATTGAAAGGCATCTGTGAGGCACGGGGTCCCACGGAGTTCAGTGAAATCAATGCTTTCTGCAGGCCATGCAAAGCACACAAAGGGCTGCTGAAAGCAGCAGCCACTGCTGCCTGCCTGTAAGCCTGCCGCTCTGTATTTTTATTTATCCTTACAATGTGCATACAGCTTCCTTTTTGTTTTTTCTTAAGGGAGTAGAACTTTTTTCAACACTTAAACGTAGCTTTTGCTGAGGGACTTTGTCTGTTTCTATTGGTAATCACAGCCAGGGTCAGCTTCTAGCTTGCCCTGCACTGTTCCTTGGTGTGCCCTTTTGTGCATTATGAGAAAAGATGCTGAGGAGCCATTTCTGGTGTATTTTTAAATTTTTTTAAAGCCTTTTGACTGAAAGCAGGTTTCCCAGAGCAGACTGTGTAGTCTGTGTAGTTCCCTCCTCCTTCCCCCTGCCTTTAGTGGAGCTAGTTGGTGAGGAGCTTAGGGGAGAATATTTGGGGGTGGAGGTAAACAGGAAATTTTTTGTGCCTGTCAAGCCATTATAGTTTTGGCAGCATTAGAATGGGAAAAAAAACCCGTGCAAGATATGAATAATAAATAATACCTTTGTTTAAAAAAACCCAACAGATCTGGAATCGCTTGCCATACTTGAAGGCTGTGGTGCTTTATAAGGACTCCATTGCAGAGAGACATCCAAATTTGTACACGGTGAGTGAATACTAGAACAGAGTTAGGCATAACCAAATAATGCGTGGGGTTATACCTGTGAATTACTAGATGATACATGGGGTATTATTATGTGATAAATTTCTGCTCTGTGTGTCTGCCATTTAGAATGCATTGCTGTGATCCAGCAAACACATTCAAAAGCTTCATCACCTTTTTCTGTTTAATTTCCCTTTGTTACTTCACATTTAAAAAAAAAACTATCTTGCTTAACTGTCTGTCTTGTGTCTTCCTGATCTTTAACTTGACTGGGTTATTAAAGCACCTGTAGGTTTAGGTGGGAATGTGTACTCTCAAATGGTTAAAAATAAAATTTGTTCCCTGGTGCCTGTGAATTCACTAATTTTTTTTTTAATTCAGTATTTTAACTGGACTACAGATTATCACATTTTAGGCTGAAAAACTTCAACTGTGGAAAAAGTATATTGACGAGTAATACCATGTGTCAGTAGATAAAAATATAATGAAGAGTGAACAGCATAGAAATACTTTAAAATACTTACAGTTTTGATAACATGATAAGAAAAAAAGTCTTCTGTGCTTTTTTTTTTTCAAATCTTGCATATAACTTAATAATAAGCTGTTACTGTTCCAATACTGTACATACTGGTATAGAGCAGGCCTTGCACCTTGTACAATAAATTTAATGCAAAAATGATCTTGCTATTTATATTTCTTAGTAAAAAGATTAATTGCTAGCATTTAATTCTTGAACAACTTGAAGTTACTGAAATCTAATGCCTGAGAATTGCTATATCTTTAAACACTGGTTCAGTGTTCAGGTGTCATGCTGTACATTTTCTCAGAAGAGCAGGGGAGCTGTGAGTGTGACAGTTGCCATAGTTTACGTCATCTAAAGGGAAAATTAGAGATCAGATCACCAAAGGCAGAAATGATTGTTTGTGAGGTGTGATGTAGAGCAAACCACCCAGCCCACATGGCATTTGATAAAAGGGATTTGTGATGTGTAATGAGCGGCTGCAGGGGCAGGGCTGGCTGAGCAGTGCATGTTTCCAGAAGGCAAATGCAAAGTCAGGAGTGTGGTGTGACTGTTTCTGTGCCTTCCACACTCGCTGGGATGCCAACACCATCTGTTGCAGGTGCTGTTCAGTAAACAAAGCCTAGGCAACAGATTCACTGTGATCAATGCATTCCACTGGGAGAATAGAGTAAGGTCAGGAAAACAGGAACAACTTATTAGTGACATACAAACGATTACGTCCTTGACACCGCCGGCCTTTCCAGGAGCTTGTGAAACTGATGCAGCCACGTTCTGTGGGAAGGGATACAATGTGACAAATCCTCTACTTGCTACAGAGCTGTGCAGTGCCTCTCTTTTCGGAGATGTGATTTGTTGGAAGAAAGTATAAGACTGATGAATAATCCTTAGGGCAGCCTTGCCACTCAAGAAAAGGAAGTTAAGGTGCCACAGAGGCTGGCTTTTGTAATCTTAGCCCAGTGGCAGTGCCAGAGGTCTGAAAGAAGCAATGAACTACCCTCCAGCAGAGACTCTCCTTTTTTACCTCTGTCTTTCTCATCATTCCCACTGCTTTGTGGTCCTAGATGTAAGTCCAAGAAATCATTGAAAAATGAAGGTGCTGCATCTTGCATTTAAATAACGCAGTTCTGTAGCACAGTATGAATCACATGATTGCAATGGGAAACTCACAGTTTGTTTATCAATTTGTTTTTAAAATACTGTGATACCCTAGTTTTCAATTAACATTGAAATCAACGGTACACTTAGTCGCATATCAGGGACGTGCAACAAAAGTATCTGGGAGCAACCAATATAATACGGAGGATCAGGTTCAGGATTCTTCTGGGCCAATTTGTGTGTCAAAAAAGACCAGTGTCATAAAAGTTTTATCTCGTTCTAGAATGAGCCAAATTTGAATGGAAGTTGTGACCAGCACCATATGCTGTTTCTTGTAAAGCAGCACATAATGTGAGCAAACATTCACACATCTAGATAATGGTGTTTTTGCAAAGAAGCTTTCATTCAATTGCTTTATAGTTATAAAGTGTACAATGAATTATAGATGAGCTGTCACAAGTGTGCTCTTAAAAATTATGCATCCAGATTCCTTTCAATAAGACTCAAAATCATTCTTACAGTGTGAGATAGTAACAGAATTTTAGCCCCCATGACTTATCCATAGTATCTACAGAGGAGGAACAGTATTACTATTCCCTTCTTAGACATTGAAAAGCCTCATGGCAGCAGAATTTTAGATAGTCTGTTTGCAATCCACACATTAAGTTCTAAGACAGTCTTACCATATTTCTTGTATAGCCAGGGTGTGGGGAAACTTGTTTTGGACACGTGTTCAGAAGAAGGCACTGAAATGTTCTAACATTTTTGAGACAGGAAAGATGCGGTGCTGAGTCAATTTGTACTAAGCCATTTGATATCCTGTCTTTTCTGTTCCATGTTCTAGATGGAAGAGTTTCTGGAGCTGGGAGGTGACATCTCTGACAGTACTTTGGATGACATTATTGACTCTCAAAAGCCAAATCAGTGCTGTGTTCTGATATACACCTCTGGAACAACTGGGAAGCCAAAAGGAGCCATGCTGAGTCATGACAATGTAGGTACTTTAGGCTCTTCATTTAGCAGAGAAACAGCAAAGTGTGAGGATATTTATTCCTGTGGTTTGAAATGGCGGGTGCATCCCAGAGCTCTGAAATGCTTTTGCTTTTACAGCATGGATAGTGTTCTGCAAAGCAATGTCCGAAGTGCTGCTTCTGGTAAAGTGTAAGAGGTGAAGAATGAAACGCCATTCAAACAGAGCTTCACAAAGTTGAACAGTTCTTTATGAATATGAAATTTTTATTCACTGTATTTCTTGTGAGATCTAATGCACGTATTCATAAATATAATTCACAGATTGCCATAAAGTCTCTCAGGTGATGTCATAGGTCACTGTAAAATTAACAAATCATATACATCAGCCAGCTACTATCAAAACTGCCTGATGGACTGCTTTTGCAGATTTCATTAAAACTTGGGGTGGATGTGTGATTTTTTTTTACTTTGGTGTTTTTTGTTCCTGGACTTGCGTGCAGTTTTCTACACCTGTCACTGGAGGATAACACAGCTCCAGTGCACAGTACTGGTACTTGTAGCAGCCCTACCTGCCTTATTGCAAACAGAAAATTGCCAGTCATAGAGAAAAGCAAAGTTGTTTGCTAAAAGGATTTTCCACAGAGGTTTGCTAGGAAGGATTTGAACTGTAGTTGGTGGCTGAGCAAGAGTGGAAGGTGATAGGGAGCCTTTCTGAGTACATAGTGAATCTGCCTCACCCCTTAAAATAAAGCAGAAATTATTGCAGACATATGCACTGTGAACAGCAACACGCCCATATGTAGGGAATTAGTACAGTAGTACCTGGAAGCAGAACATAATGAACTTGGGAGACAAAAAGACTGATCTGATGTTGCAAATCTTCGCTCTTCCATCTCAAAGGAGTCTGGTATCATTTCCATGCCAGCTGCCAAACTATTCTTGGCTGCTGATCACAAACAGGCTATTTTTATGTTGACAAACAGTGGAAAGCATGCCATGCCTGTAGCTCTGCTGCTGCCTTGTTTAGTCAAAGATATTTGCCACTGTTCATATGCAAAACCAGTGCTGAATCAGTCCTATATGACCTACACAGCTCTGCTGTGAGTGTGCCTGTGTGCTGTGAGGCTTGGAGTACAAGCAATGAATACAAATACATCTTAAAGACATCCCATTCTTCCTACTATGTAAGTCTCCCATAGTCACTTATTTGTCCAGTGCTGCCACCTGATCTTGGAGTGGCCTCGCCTGGCCGCACACTGCTCCTTAAAACCCGCTCTTGAGAATCTCTATTTCCTTTGGCCAAGCCTACACTTGTACCTTCTAATGTATTACAAAGGAGCTGGCAGGAACAGACTGTGACAACAGGTATACATGTGATTTGTGTCTGTACTCAGTCATCTTGAGTACTCTGATTCCTGTATCCTGCACTACCCAGTTTAGGTTACAGACTGCTCTGAGAAAGAGCTGTTTCTTTTTCTTGCTTGGGGTTTTCTGGTTTGCTTGGGGTTTTTTGGGGGGGATGTTGTTTGTTTTGGTTTTTATTTTTGTGTACATGTGTCTTTTCCATTGCCTCTCACACCATCACATATGTTTATGGGTCTTCCATATGCTGAGTTCCGATAATGAAGATATACATATTTAGCATCCACAAACTGCATTTTCTGAGATAAAGTGGGAAATGGGAAGAAGGAGGGGGAACATCACCCAGCTTCACTAACAAGTCAAGCAACACAACTTCAAAACTATTCATGTATGTGCTGCCTCTCATGAGAGGGGTGTGTGTGTATGTGTCACTTGGGAACCACTGCAGTGAATATCCCAGAGGCTTCCAGAGGAGCAGAGTGTACCTGCTATCTTCCTCCTTAGTGCTTAGCCAGGGGATGATCTGTACAAGACAGTGAGCTTGTTGCTGATACTAAATTGTCCTTTGAGCTCACCGATCACTGAGTATTTATTGTTCTTTTTCTGACTTGAAGGTGCAGCATTGGTGGAAGGTGCCAATTTCATAGAAAGTCTGCAGAGCAGGAGAGTTGCAAAGGAAGGGACAGATCAATTTGTTTGTTGTCCATCCAGCCCATGGCTGCCTGGCTCAGTATGTCACAAGGGCATGGGGAGCTGGTAGCATTCATAGCCCAGTCAGGCAGCACAAATGGTGTATTTGTTTATGTTATCTGCATTTCTGTGTTGCTGCAAAGGTCATCTGGCTTTTGGCAGAGTGTCCCCTGGGAACTGACAGTCTGGTCTGTTGTCAATATTGCAATGTCCTCAGCAATTTCTGTGAGCACAGATTTTTCACGGTTTCCTTAGCATAGCAAGAGGATCCTTAGTTCATATTAAAAGGTAAAACGGAGAAGAAAAAAAGAAACCCAAACCAAAACCCCCACCATTCCTAATGTGTTTTATTATTTATTCAAACAGATAACTTGGACATCAGCACATTGCAGCAGAGCAGGAGGTATGCAACCTGCAGAGGTCCAACAGGAGTCTATAGTCAGTTATCTCCCACTCAGCCACATAGCTGCACAGATCTACGACCTGTGGACTGGAATCAAATGGGGAGAGCAAGTTTACTTTGCTGAACCAGATGCTCTAAAGGTACCTTGTCTTACATTATATCTAATTAAGATTACACTTCTTTCTCTTAGAAAACATCCCAAGGAGAGGATATGATATTTGAAAAATTGCAGAGGATGAAGATTGAGAGTCCATTATTGTAAGAACTGAGGAAAAATAAGGTTCATTATATTTGTGATCCAGTGCTCTAGATTCCAATTAAAATATATAATCCATATCCATAAGGTCCTTTAAGGCAAAAGAAGTATCAGCAGTTTTTGGAGGAAAGGGAGGCAGGAGAAACTGAACCATGTGTGTACGTACCTCCCCCGATATGTCAGACCTGACACGTTAGTGCATATGGCTGACTGAAGTGGGGTCAGCAGTCCTTCTTTATATCCTACATATTCAGTGATGTTCTACATCACTAAAGATGCAGGTTTTACTTCACTAAACCTCTTTCTCTCTGCTGTGTACCTTTTGTTGAAATTATTTAATGATTATAACAGGGCAGCTTGATCAACACACTAAAAGAAGCGCAGCCAACATCTCACATGGGAGTTCCCCGAGTATGGGAGAAAATCATGGAGAAATTAAAGGATGCTTCTGCTCAGTCAGGATTTATGAAGAAGAAATTGCTGTCATGGGCTATGTCACTTAGCTTAGAGAGGAACCTAAACGGCTCAAGCAGGTATGTATTACAATGAGTGAGATTTCCAGCAACCTGGAAGTAGCAATTTGCTTGTAATAAACTATGAAGCCTCAGTGAGACACTTTAGTATAAATGAGTAAAATTTAGCCTGGCAACACAGCACAGGGGTGGGGTGTAGTTATCAATTATTATTGATGTAAATTATTTCACAATGAAGTGTGACATTTCTTATGCAGAATGGTATTCCAAAAGATCATTCCATTATATTGCTTTGCTTGTCTGATCATTCAGCTTCTCAGATAGGTCTTGCAAATTTCAAATTTCGGTGGTGTAGGTTCTCAGAGACACATATAACTGATAAAAAATTAGGAATACAAGAGCTTTGTTGTGTACAATATGTTTTCATGGAGTTTTTATGTGTTTGTTTTATTCAGATACCTCAAGCTGGAGAAATGAAAGACACTGAATAAATGAAAAAGGGTTGAATATGCCACCTTACTTATGTTGTAGTTTCTGTCAACACCCAAAACCAAATGACAAATACATCTCTAAAAAGAATCTGTGCCTGATTTTGTTTTGAAAGCTTCCTAGGTTGCTCTGACTTACTTGTGTGTTTTGTACGCAGCAGTGATCTAAAGCAGCTCTGGACAAGGCTAGCAGACTACTTAGTGCTTGCAAAAATCCGCAATGCACTGGGCTTCTCTTCCTGTCAAAAGCACTTTTCTGGTGCTGCTCCTCTCAATACAGAAACACTGTATTTCTTCTTGGGTCTGAACATCACCCTGTATGAGGCCTATGGGATGAGTGAGACCACAGGCCCACATTGCCTGTCTGGGCCTTACGTTTACAGGCAGCACAGGTAATTTTACCTTTTTAATTATTATTTTTCTAATATGATCTGTTTCATTATATCTATGGAAAGAATATTTACTAAGGTCAGCAAAGATATTACAGCTTATTTTATCTTCTCTGAGTGCATTGCCACTCTACTGTGACTTTGGGAGTCAGAATAATGTTCAGGTCAGAATTTGAACACATTGACTCCATAGCACGCTGTGCCAGGAGAACTGAAGCTGAGCTTCAGCATTATATGGAGAGCACAGTGAGTACATCTGACATATATCCTAGCCCTGGTCTGGGGGAGGAATGCAAGACCTCAAAGACGAAAGTGGCTTTATGCCTGAAGATACAGAGGGGGGGAAAAAGCAGCAAGCACAGAGCAAGACAGACTGCCAGAAAGTGCGAAGATGCCCTAACAAGTCTGCCCTAGTGAATGAATATTCCATAGCTGCCAGACAGTTACAGCACGGTGATATTTGCAGTCATTGGTACTTTGATAGTTTCAGGGATTTGGCATGTTGGCCATCTTATCAGTATTACGTTTGATATTTCTGTGATCCTTGTGGGGTTTTTCTGCTCTTCTCTGGTAGCTGTGGTAAACCAGCACCTGGATGCAGAGTGAAACTGGTGGACAAAGATACAGGAGGCAATGGAGAAATCTGTTTCTGGGGAAGGACTGTTTTCATGGGTTATTTAAATATGGAAGACAGAACAAAAGAAGCCTTTGATGAGGAGGGGTGGCTGCATTCTGGAGATTTAGGAAAACTAGACAAGGATGGCTTTCTCTATGTCACTGGAAGAATTAAAGGTAATAGGCAAAATGTTGCTGTATGTTTATGGTAACTGTTCAGTGCTGTTCAGTCATCTCTCAGATGTGGTCCATCTAATGAAGTGTCTTTCCTCTAATGCCAGCAGCATTGCCCTAACAGGAAGGTAAAATAAACTTTCCTATGAGAAAACCACAGTGTGCTCTGTGCTCAGGGAGGGGTTCCCTCTAGTCTGTAATAGGTGGAGATGATTCAGTTCCTACAATGAGGCTTTTTATCTCCCAGACCTTTACTGAGTATTAATTACAATTAGCAATATGAACTACTAACCCAGGTTTGATGTCTTGTTCAATTCAAATGATGTCATTAAGCTGTCCAGTCTCTCTTTGAATCTTGCCAAATTGTCTTAATTGCACATTAGAATGTTTAGACAGTAAGGACAGGCACCCTCTGTTCTACAGAAGTAGTTGCTGTAGGCCAGAGGTTCCTCTGTAGGCCTAAGGTGATGTGTTTGCAGACACCAGAGTTGAGGCTTGAGAGCAGAAGGGGAAGCTGCAGCTAAAGCAACACACTTAGCTATTATTACAGGACATTGGCTGAAGTCTCACAAGAATGGGATTGGTCACATGCTTATTTGGAGGCTTTTTCATGATGCATATATAGACAGTGGGATTGATCACAGGCAAGATGTAACTGAGTAAGATTTAAGAATTGAGTAAATATCATCTTAGAGCGTAAGATGAATCACTAGGGAGATAACATGGATGAGTGAATTTATCACAGGTGGCATTATGTCCTGCTAGGAATCAGGACTGAAGTTAGTACTATTAATAGCCTGCAGCAAATGCAGCTGTCTTGATTTTAACTTGTTTTTTTGTCTGATTAATTTTCCTTTATCATAGCAGTAACAATCCCTTCTCTCAATCCATTGGAACATTTGTGTTTCTCCTACACCTGTCTTGATTGCTGAACTACTAGCAATTACTCTAAATTACAGGATAGGTAGACAATCTGGGATAAAATAACCATATGTCCAATTTCATTAAAGTTTTAAATTCAAGTCCAAATAAGGACAATGAAAAACTAAGGGCCACAGAGATTGGTAGAGGACTTAAGACAAAGATAGGACTATTGCAAAAGGAAGGTGGAATGAAAAGTGAAGTTAGACCTAGAAAAGTGTGTCCGTGTTATTTGTTGAAGCATGTTCTGAAATTCTGCAAAGACAATTATTTGAGGACAAAGAGAAGTCACCAATGTAACAAAAGCAAAGAACTGGAATTTACTTAGATGATACTCAAGTTTGTAATAATTTCATTGAATATATGTATTACACTTCAGAACAAATGTTGCTTTTATGAAGGCTTCCTGCAGTAGTAACTTATTTTTGTCTGACCCCTCTTGGTGGATTTAAGAACTGGTTTTAATCATGTTAACAATGAACCTGCTTGTTGGTGAGGTAGCAACAATAGAATAGAGGGTGAATCCTATGCTAATTTGGAAGAGATGATCTTTCACAGAAAAATTCCAGATTATGTAACAGTCCCTTGAGAATAACCTGCTACTGGATTATGTAAAAAATATCTGGAGCAAATATACTGAGGGAGATCTGAGAATTTGAGCATATGTTTTTAAAATAGTAGCATATTTTTTTTGGAGATAATTAATAAGATTTGTGGTCTTTGGAAAATACTATCTTGGAAAAAAAAATCTCTATTTTTTAACATCAGAACAAGAAAAGCAGATTGAGCCAGACATTAACCTGATCTTTGGAATTTATTTGAATTCAACTAATAGCCTTTCCTTTTTTGCCTAGATTTGATTATTACAGCTGGAGGTGAAAACGTGCCTCCAATTCCAATTGAAGATGCTGTTAAAAAAGAACTCCCAATTGTTAGTAATGCTATGGTGATTGGAGATAAAAAGAAGTTTTTGTCAATGTTCCTGACCCTGAAGGTAAACCAGTTTTAATAACTGCCTTCTGTGAAGTTATATACCTGCACCTAACAAAAGAATCATAATTTTCATTTGCAAAAAGACCTAAAATTGGGTAGGATGATATTAGCAGGGGGAAAAAAATGTATAACAACTGCAGGCCAAATCCTGCTGGGTCTAAACTTAGGGTTCCCTTATCTGCTAAACATCCACATATTTACTGCTGTTTCTCCTGCATATACAAAGAGCTATATTCTATTTAAATGCAAATGCTTATTTAAGAAATGCTGGAAGATTGAGATGTCTGTGTAACAGAGCACAAAAACAGCTTTTATACTTACAGATGAGCAAAACCAACAAATGTTGCTGGGCAAACCCAGAAACTTTCCAACAAAAACATTTCTCTCCAATTTGTTATTTTTATAAGATAAGAAGGATGAGTGTGGAACAAAATAATTGATAGCCTGGCTGTGGTAAAAGCTTCAATTGAGAAATCGCTGTTTTCCTAAAACATTTGCACTTCAGTTCTGCATACATAGCTAGTGAATGACACTTGAGGTATTTTCAAGCTGTTTACTTCTATGCCTGATCCTCCCTATCTTCAGGTACAATAGAAATACTAATTTAAGAAGTCTAGGAACGCTTCTGTCTCAAGCTGTTTACATTACACCATAGTAATTCCACTGAATGATGAGCTAAATGTTTCCCTGTAACAATGGAGTCATTTGGAAAATATGGCAGAAATTCAAAGTCAGAGGTGGACTCCATTATCTAATTCATTCACGTGTTTTAAGTCTGTTCATGACATCTGCATATAAGCTGAAAATATTTGCATTTGGTAGCCAAGTGGAAAGAAAAGCCCGTTATGATCTGGTGTTTCTGCTTTCTAAGGCTTACAGAATGTTCACGTTTGTGCTGAGCTCTCTTATTAAGGGAGAGGGCTGGGTCAGAGAACTGTTAATGCCTTTTAAGAGTGAGTGTTTGATGATTTACTTCATTTGATATTTTAGAGTGTGCTGGACCCAGATACATCTGATCCCACTGACATTCTCACCGAGCAAGCTCGAGACTTCTGCCAGAGGAGTGGTAGTAAAGCCACCAAAGTGTCCGAGATTGTAGCTACGAGAGACCAGGCAATCTACAGGGCCATCCAGGAGGGAATCAACAGAGTGAACAGCAGTGCTACCAACAGGGTTCATTGCATTCAAAAATGGATCGTCCTGCCAAGAGATTTTTCCATTTCTGGGGGAGAACTAGGTAAGACCTACGGATTTATTTTGAGATACACGTAGCTAAGAGGCTGCTGATCTGAGAATATTCAGTACAGGGAAAGGAAAAATGGTTATGCATTGTGTAATAAAAAATAGAAAACCTGGAGTTTTAGTTGTGCACACATTTATTAATCTGTGCCCATTTGCAAGTACAACTCTTAAATTTCAGATTGCTTTGGGTAGTTAATCAGTTTTGGTTGATTCCTTGTGCATTATAGTATTAATAACTTCCACTAATAATACTGGAAGTTTCTCTTAAAAAAAAAAAAAAAGGCAGCAAGATAGTGAAAGTGTGATAATGGAGCTCAAAGCACATTACCAGACTCTTTGAATAAGCTGAGAATTGTTTAAAAGCTTTCAAAAACATATTTTTAATGAAAGAAGTGGTAGTCAGTTACCACCCTCTTATCTGCCACTCCCTTTGAAGTCCTCATGCTTATGTGGAGGCAACCTCACAATACTACACTTGCTTCTCACTTTTAGCATTTATCTATGTTTAGAGTGGGGCATGTTCTTCCCAACAGGCTCTTCAATAAAACAACTTAGGCACCAAAGATCAAACTAAGCAGGAATTTTTCTTCCTATTTCTGGAATTGACTCTCCCTCTTTTAAGGTCCCACAATGAAGCTGAAGCGGCTTGCTGTGCTCGAGAAATACCGAAATGAAGTAGATTCTTTTTATGAAGAATAAGAAGTGTTTCCTCCAAGCATTAAGAAAGATCTGTGAGCAAAAGGAAGTATTTTCTAATCAAAAGCATTAATGAAGATTTATGCTTTGAGTTTGTAGTCTATTGAACCAAACCACTAGAAAGCTGCTGTGTCAATGTAGTCATTCCTGATACTCCCCGATCATTTTTCCTCTTTTTACAGCATGTCCGTTCTCTAATACTGCTTTTACTTTATGACCTTTAAAACATCCTTCTGTGTTGTATAAAGCAGATATAACTAATTCCTCTAGATTGAAACAAACAAAAAATTTATACAGTGCTCTTCCATTTTTTTTTTTTTTTTTCCTTTCTTCTTCATGCCTGTAGCTCATGATATATTTTGGTAGAGAGCAGTACTGCTTAATGAAACTGCCATACCACTCCAGTGATAAGAAAATACAAAAATCAAAAGGGTTGGGATTTTTTTCCCCTCCCAGAGAACAGTTTCTTATTCTTCACTAACACATTTCAGAACCTGAAGACACTCCTATTTCTGTAGTGCCTAGAATTCAGACTTCTGTGAAAACAGCAGTTCATTTCTTAAGTCTATGTTGGAATAAGCATTACTATTTCTCCTAAAAACAAATAACAAAAAACCCCAGGGGAATAGCTCCCTAAGACTGAAAGACACAAAGCAGTAAATACAGGAGGTCTCGCATTAAAATGCTATTAAATACTACAACAGAAATTTCTTTTAAATTGTTTACAGTGCTTTTCTTTAAGCAGTATTTGTTGATGTGTATCTGCCTGTTTCAGTATTCACATTGCACTAATTCTGACAAATGTGTGCTGCATTTCTTCTTACCCATATGAAAAATAAATTAGGCGAGGGAAATGCTTGGCATGAAGTTGTCTAAAGGGTGTGCTGTAAGGGATCTTTGGCAGACAGCTCTAATAGCTCACACAGGCAGGCAGGCCATGGCCACTGTTAGTGAGACAAAAAAATTATGCAGAACAGGATATTGTTTCCATTAAAGTTCCATTGCCAGTCTCACACATCTTACAGACTTAAGATTTGTTGCAATTACCAATAATCAGCTCAACACATGAGACAAAGTAGCACCTTGGATTATAAAAACAAAACAAGCAATAGGACTTTGAAAAGTTTATTCTTCCCCATTTTGTGCGCAATGGTAATTCAGAATTTCTTTAACAATATTAATCTGAAGGAAACAAGGAAGCAGCAGCTTGTAAAACATGGAAAGAAATGTTGCCCCATACACCAAAAGCAGAGTGTGGGAGGAATAAAGCTCCTCCAGCAGGTTGTTAGACTGTAAAAAAGCTGGGATGTTTACTTTAGAGAGTGACACGAGAAGTCGTTACTCCAAAGTTGTTTTACTTTTGAAACAACCAGCCCAAAACAGTCTTAAGAGATATTATTCCACTTCCTTACTTTCTATGAATAGAATTAAGCTGTAAGAAGCCTGCTTCTGGCAGTAGGGATAATCCTGTGCTATAGAGTTTGAAAACACCTATTTTCTTGTAGGGTGCAGGAATGGAAGCAATACCTTGACACCTACAGATCAGAATGACTCAAGTGACGATCTGCATCTGATGGAGAGGGAAGGGGAAAGAGTTGCTTTTGCACCCATTAAGCTTAGTAAGCAAACAAAAAATAGATTCAGATCCCCTTGAATAGGGATGAAATGTATTTCTGGAACGTAGGCACCAGAGCCAAACCGCTGATCTGTCTTAATCCAGTTAGGACCAGTCCCTTACATTCAGAGTTTCTAGAATAAAATTACTAGTCAGTACAGGAAGATACACTGAACAGACTGTGCAGAAAACTACAACACAAAAAGCATTCCAGCAGAAGTAATGAAATATTTAGTATAAATTTGTAAATTTAATACTTTCCCCTCACAATACATGGCAGAAGTAATTTTCTATAGTTTGTCCTCATTAGAACTCTGTTGTAAAGTGTGTTTCAGAGAGGAAAACTGGTAAGAATTATTTTGGTATATAGATTTGAAAAATAATTTTGCTTCAGCATTAATTCTCATCCCTTGCTAGTTAATGGCTGTAGATTTTTTTAAAATACAGAAATAGATTAAATCTCTAGAATTTTGTATTTCTTGATTCATGCCTTTGGTGGGCGGGGCTATATTTCATGAATCACCAGAGTATCTAAAGTGGTTTTCTCATTGCTTCTAACATGAAATCGCAATTTTAAGTTATTTTATACCCGTTTCTGTTTATGAAGGTCATCTTTTGCTACTCTTAGGCTGAAAACCTATCTTTTCAATTTCAGCAAGATCAATAAAGTAGGTTTTAACCATTAAGGTGCTTTTATATTTTACTAATTCTGTTACTGGTTTGTTTGCATAATTTTTCTATGTGGAAAGTAAAACCTTCTACTTGAAATGAAAAATATTAGACAGTTACAGTGCCAGTAAAAGAATTCACTTACATAAAAATGTTCACCAGATAGAAAAAAATAAATAAGACAAAGCACTTGGAAAAGTCCACCGAAAGCAGGCACAAGCATCATTTGTAGCCATTTGGACTAGATTTATTAATGGAGAGGCCTCAGCTAAAAAGTTTGCTCTCAAGAGATAAGCAAACTATATGCATATGAATATCAGGTTACATATATTGTACTCTGTGTGACGTGTCCTCCCAGAGCTATCACCAGGGAAGTTTAGTCTTTGTCCCGTACTCGGCGGCAGATCTCCTCTGTGAATTCCGAACACTTGGCGTTGCCTCCCAAGTCTTTTGTCAAGATCTGAAAGAAAGAAGGAAAAAGTAGTTATTACTAAAATGTATTATGAGGCCAGTATTGTCTCTGAATAGTTCTGGATGTTCTTGTGATATGTTGTGTATGGACAGTAAATAGGGTGAGGAGGAATACACCAAGTTGGAGTTGTACATCCCAGAGAGATTTCATCAGTAATGACTGTGCAGGTAGAGGAAACCTGAGTATCCATGAAGCGCTTATACTGTTTTCAGATTGGAATGTGATTTTAACATGATTTTATCTTAACTATAGGAAGAAAGTGTGTGTGGTCAAAGCTCTACAAAGTCCTTTAATAGTGAATTAATGGTTTAATATTTACATCTTGAGTAAGAAGTTTGTCCTTTGGAAGTCAAATTCATATATGAAGGCTTAGCACAAGGACATCTAATCAAGACGAATTCAGTAAAATTGGGTCTTTTTTTTTTAAGGAAAGCCACACAGACCAAGCACACATAACTCAATGCTATATGTTAACAATTCTCAAAGTTTGCTTAGTTTAGTTAAGGGATAGAAAATGTGGAGGTAAAAATCTTTCATCAAGTACAACTCCTGTCTGGCATCATGAAGACAGTAAAATAAAGTAGAAAACATTGCTTGTCCAGCCTAGCTAGATTAAAGCACTCTAGGAGATAATTAAAATCATTAGTTTCCCCCCTACATAGCACACACACAACTCATAATTAAGTGGTTGAGGGGAAGGGAGGAATAGCAAGCAAGAGAATCAATCAAAGTTACTATTTTAGGACCTTGTACTTTAAATTGCATTATGGGGTATTTTCAGTTAAAAAGACTCTCACCATTGTGAGCATATAATCATAACGTTACAAGTAACTAGTAAACAAGTAGCCATGTCACAAAACTTGTTATCTTCCATGGAATTACTGACCTGCAGATGGAGGATTTCATTTCCAGAGCAGTAAATGGGAACTTTACAGGACTCTTTATTCAGTTGAAGTTTAGATATTTTTTTTTTAACTGGCTCCTACACACAGCAAGATAGCTGCAAACTTACAAAATGATGACAACTTTTGGTTTCAGCATTCTTGTTACTTTTAATTGTAAGGCAGCTTCTCATGGTCCTGCCTAAGATAAATGAACCAGCATGGCTAGCTGCTAATCTTTAACTGCAATCTTCAGGATTTTTCCAACTATGTTTTCAAGAGATGGATATCAATGTAGAGGAGTGAACCAATAACGGTAAAACCACAAATTTGTCCAGTTTCAGAGCATAAGCCTCCCCTCCCCAATATCCTACTTGAGTCATGAATCTGAAGACACTCACTGCCACAGGGCAACATATATCTTAAGAGAAAAACTGTTCTTTTGTAGTAAAAAATGAGTGAAGGCAGTAAGAATGAAAAAAAGAAAATAATTGAGCCGAAAAAACAGGAACAGAAGTATTACAGTCAGGACTGAAATGCTATAAACAAAGTGGATGATGAAGCCTGTGAAAGGCAAATAAGTGTCCTTCACTTCAGGATCCAGATTTCAATATATATGCTTTGTATGTTTTATAAACTTCATAAGTGAAATGCTAAATAGTTACTTGAAACTCTCGTTCCCTTCCTGAAAAACAGCCATCCAGTTCACTATTTTGGAGTTCAAAAAGCTGTGGAAATTTAAGATGAGCATTGCTGAGACAAAAGGAATGCTACAGCCTTGTCCCCTCATTACTCAGCTGTGCAGATTTAATATAATCAAAGATAATATAATTACTATCAGAGAAGGATAGTGACACCGCTCATGCAACAGAGCAGCTCAGCAGGCCATCCCCCACTCTGGTGTGAATCTTCCAAGTTAATTCTTCCTCTGATACAATAGGATTTTAATTCACTACATTTATTTGCACAGCCTCATGTTACCTTTCCATCTTTAATTGTATCGAAGCAAGCTGACTCAATTTTTGTGGCATGTTTGTGTAGTCCCATGTGGCGCAGCATCATCACAGCACTCAGAAGGAGGGCAGTTGGATTTGCCATGTCTTTTCCTGCAATGTCTGGTGCTGTTCCATGAACCTAGAAATAAGAGTAAACCTATCTGTTACGATGTCAGTAGGCTGATTAAAATGTTCTAGGCAAATTCAAGTGTGTGCAAGCAGCCTGAGCCATAGGTCTTCATGTACCAGTGTGTTAAAATAGGATTTGCTTTGCTGTGATGCAGTCAGTGGAAAGGAGACACCAAGAACCAAAACAATTCAGTTCAAAGACATCAGAAAGGGAAAATTAGGTCACTTAACATCTTTAAATTGTGCCCCTCAAGTTCTATTTCATAGCAGGTATTTATCTTATGAAAAAGTGGGGAAATAAAGTATCAGTAAAAAAAGGACATGCAAAAAACCCTACACATAATATTTACTTTAACCATGCTCTCAGGGTAAAGCTTGAACATGTACACAGTAAATAAGAGTTCTACAATGAACTTTGTTAAATAAATGGCAGCCACATTGTATGGCATGGAAAAGTTTTAGATTCTCAAGTTGGGACATAGTTATTACTGCTCTGCCTCACGTAACAAGACTTACGGATTCAAAAATGGCCACTCCATTGGCACCAATGTTTCCACTGGGTGTTACTCCAAGACCCCCGATGAGACCAGCACACAAGTCACTGAAAAGAAACCAAATACCAAATAATAAACACCACGAGTTTTTCCATATACAGTTGCCTCTCTGCAAGGTATTAAAATATCCTTGTTTCTCAATCAACTGCAACTATAACTTAATTTATTCAACTGCACAGTCTGAGAATATTATTGAGAAAGAACAGATGCTGTTAGCCCATCAGAACATCTGAAAATTCTTAGAAGGACAAGCAGAAGACAATGTAATAAAGGAAAATTAAAAAGAAATTCCAAATACTAGAATAAAGCTGATAAGACACAGGCACAATGAAAAGTACTAAAAGCACAGGTATGTGTAGAAGTCTCAAAAACTAATTGTTATGTACAGTTTCCTGTAACTATACAGAAATCTTTCTTCCTCTGAAGGGGTCACAGAAGTACCTTTCATATGTAAAGTCCTTCTAAAAAATGTGGAAGAATTTTGCTCAGGTAGGTGAATTACTGGTGGTTTTGTAGTGTATTATGGGCAGCTTAAGGAACATTTTCCAGGTGACACTAGACTATCTTTCCCCCTCTCTTTACTCAGAAGTAGGTCACAAGTGTGACATTAGCAGATCATCAGAAATAAGCTATCTACATTTGGTTTCCACCAAAATTAACATGGGGAAGGACAAACCAACTGTACCTACTGTCATCATACTGTACCTTCAGAGCTGAACACACTGATGAACAAAGCTCTTAAAACTCTGGTATTTTCACATCTGTACACACAATTATTGCCTATAACTTAGCTAATCAAGGACTAACAAGGAGAAAAGTTTGGAAGACTTTGCAGAACAATATTTTAAGCTACAGTAAACTGATTATCTTAACTTGCATAGAGCTTGGGGAAAACTGAATACAGAATGCATTTGTCACTCTAAATATTTAATGCTTAAAGAGAAGAGATTTGCTTCTGTACCTATTCAGTCTAAGGAACCTGCCTGGCATTTTGTTCATACTTTTAGAGCAGCAGGTGAGACCTCACCCAGTGGTGACAGTGCCCTCTTCAAGAACAGACTTGAATGTATTGAAAAGTTTTAGAATGATGAAATTTTTTACAGATTTTCTATAAGAACTTTAAAATGGGTGATAGTGAACTGGGTGAAATGGTATTGATGATGAGACTCCTCTGATTTGATCTCTTTTAGTTAATAGTGTAAGAGCTGCTGTGAGAGCCCTGTGCATGCTTTTACCAATTCTTAAAGCAAGAAGCATTAGTTAGAATCTGATTTTTCTTAGAGTGGACAGACAACCTTAGGACAGTGAGAGTGCTATTTTAAAAGAAGCTTTAGAACCATTTCATCTTATACTTAAGTTATCTTTAAATTTATTATCTACAAAAACAGGAGATGGATTCTAAGATGTAAATAGTTGAACATTTAAATAAAAATCCCAATTCAGGCTCTTTTCTCAATCTCTCCTTAGGAGTGTGAGGAGAAACTATGCTACATTATATACGAAAGAGTTCAGATTAAAACACTTCATTTTACAAGTGTTTAATGGAATTTACACTCTAGCTAATAACTTTGCAGAATGGAAAATGTGTGCTGATGGGTTTTGCCTTCAAGACACCAAGTACCTCTAATATTCTTATTATTCAAATGTAAAATCTAATTTGAAGGTATGGAAAGTAATACATAAACCAAGAGCTGGCAGAATATTAAGAGGCTACACATTTAATTCTTCAGTGACCATGCAGACTCATTTAACTGTATGATGAGCTCCCTGTATACATCATGGTCCCACAGTCACCCTACACAATCTATTTTAGAGTTGTGAATGAGAAAGTTTTTCCCTAACATCTAACCAGGCATTCACTCTGTATTACAATGTAAGCCACTGTAGTCTTCACACATTTGGAGAAGTTTCTCTTCTGCCTCATCTGAACAATAGTCATAACCTCCATAAGCAGAAACAGATTTTTAAAAATAATAACTACATTCTCATCATATAGCCCCTCCCATCAATGTGTTAATAACTGGAGCATAATAATGCCATCCTTTCTTCCCAGTTAATGTCTGATTTATGCAGTTTTAAAAAGTCCGAATGCATAAAATGATCACTCATCTGGCTTGCATATTACTTCAATGACTGTTGGGAAAGTGTCAGTAATTTACAGGTTGGGAGTTTAAATTAAATCTCCATACCTGAGGATGTCACCGTATAAGTTTGGCATAACCAGCACATCAAATTGAGATGGATCTTGAACCATCTAGAAGGAAGTATATTTTCATTAAGGTTAAGAATTTAAACTAAAAAAAATAACCACAATTAAACATATAAATACTCACATTCAGACAGACAGTATCCAGATACATTTCGTTAAATTTAATATCTTTACAATTTTCTGCTGCCTCCCTGCATTTTCTCAGGAAAAGCCCATCAGACATTCTCCTGCAATTAGATAAGCGAGAGAATATTGCAGTTATTGTAAGGAAAAAATAAAGACCATTGCATGCATTCAACAGAGGTTTAATTACAATGCAAAAACTTAATTTGTGACTATCCCTCAAAAAATATTTTTGTATCAGTGGTTTAACAGGCATACATTAATTCTCAGAATGACTTCTGTTCATTTACTAAACGCTTAGTGAATTTGTCAAGGTGGTGTCACATCACGCGTGTTATGATTCAGTTCAGTATAAAGTGGCTTGGAAACTGTAAAAGACACCAGCTACTTTCATCCTGAGTTTTTAAATTCATTTTCCTTATTTAAAAGTTTCTAAAATAAAAGCTTTGGAAGGAAGGATTACTACAAACTTGCTACCAATAAAAACATTGGTATATAATTATCACAGACCTGTCAATACCACGTCAGTACTGCCCATTTGATTTAAGAGGCATTTACTTGACTTTTTCCCCATGTTACTGACTCCCAGTGCCATCAACAAAAGTTTTACATTTGAGTAAGACTTAAGAAGTTATTTACAATTCAATGCACAGTATTATTTTGTTTTTCTCAAAAGAGGTATCAACATACATAATATTTGCCTTGTGCACAGCAGTCACGTGGCTTCTCTGATTGTTTCTGGCATATTCAAAAGCGAACTCTGCAATGCGCTTGCTGGCTTCCTCTGTGATCAGCTTGATACTCTGCACAACCCCATCGACAATCTGGAAGACAAGAGTTCCATCAACACTGTAAGTGTAAATTCATTCTTCCCATTTGGAACCAAGCAGTAGAATTCTGAGTGAGGCACAATGAATTTCACAATAGAGGAACATTTTTATGGGTGCCAAACGTGAAAAATCCCACTGAACCCCAGTGAGATGGGCACAGTTAGCAGTGTTGAAGCAGAAAAAGCAGCAGGAAACAGCGGCTGCAGGCACCTACCACGTGCTCGATGCCGCTGTACTCGCCCTCGGTGTTCTCGCGGATGGTGACGATGTTCACGTCTGTGTAGGGGGTTTTGTAGCCCTCGATGGACACGCAGGGACGCACGTTGGCATAAAGGTCAAAGGTTTTACGCAGCAGCAGATTCATCGATGGGTGCCCTGCAGCAATTGGGGTCTTCAGAGGCCCTAGAGATACAAAAACAGATGCAAGGATGAACGAGAAAATAAACCCCTCCATGGATCTGAGAGCTGAAACTCTAAGTCAAGTGGGACTCCTACAGAAGATCTCCAAATTTGTGATTTACCCTTATGCTGGAATGCCATGGGAATTCTCTGTGCTATCAACTATTGCACAGGCACATTAATCAACTGGGTAAAGGCCAAATTGCGACCCTTCCATGGAACAGATTTTACAAAACATTTTCATTAAAACACGTAAAGATACTACTCATTAGGAATACAGTTATTGCATACTATTGTGTATCTTAGAAATGCCTTCTGCAGAGAGTCTAAAGGCTGGTACGTGGTAGTACTCACCTTGAACTACAACACCTATCAAACTTATGGCTTGGAAATGAACTGTGTCAAGATTACAGACAACTACCTGACAGGCTGTCCCCTAGAATTACCCATTATATTGTGCTACAGATGAAGAACTTTGGCTTTACATCAGACTCATGATAAACACAACAGTATTTAATATTTGTGTATTAACCCTTAAAATACCTTTTAATCCCATTTTGTTTTTATCCATGGATTCTTTGGCTTCTGGAGGTATCATCCACTTCCCTCCTGGTCCTTGGATAGCCGTAACATTCCTCTCTTCCCACTGAATTGGTGCCTAAACACACACATTCTATGTTAACTTCAATGTCATGATTTTGCTACAAGTTTTAACTTTCACAAGAAGGTGTTTAGGGAATTTTGTCCAGGCCTTCCTGAACAGTATTTTCTCTGGCGAGTGAGGGTAAGCATGAGATGTTTGAACTAAAGTGATCTTTGAAAAATGTAATTAAGTGAAAATGAAATAATGTGAGCAGCAAATCATCATAAACTTGAATACCACAATGCCACCCTAGGTGTCGTGTAACAGAAATTCTTAGAATTGCAACACACATGCTATTTCTTTCAAAGTTTTAGAGCTGTTGAGTTCCTTGTATCCAAGAGACAGCATTTTAAAGCTGAATTCATTGCGAACTCATCATCCCTACTGCCTGGAAGACAGTACATGACATAGATATGTATCTGTTATCTAACTGAAAATCTGCACATGCTCCATAATGCTTTCTGAATTTGCATTCACCACAGGAATGTAAGTGGAGACAGGCTGCCACCCATTCATTTCATCAGGAATGATCATAAAGGAAAAGATACAAACATAATTAAAGAGAACTTCACTTTTTTCAAATCCAAGTTGGATAGCTGTTATAAAAAGGGAATATGCCTGGGTGCTGTTACTAATGTGGAACAATTTAACAGGCATCTTGCCTAAACAACTGTATTTCCTTTCAAGGAAACTTGACAAGTTCTGGTGAAGTTTCTCAGGTAAGAGAACAGTTCTTGGATACAGTCAGTTTTCATATCATTGAAAGTATTGGGCAGTGCAGCAGCTGGATTCCTAAAATAAGCCAGTCCTTTCACACACCCTTTTCACCTGCACCGGAAGTCATAATGAATGAAAGAACATCCTCTACCAGTTGCCCAGGATTACTACATCAACAAGATGATTTCACATGACACTGAGTTCATATTTCCAAAAATTAAACACAGCATTTGCCCTGAAGTCTCTACTCTTCTGCTAACTGCTAACAGTTTCAAGCCCTGCCTTGGTATCACATTCCTGTCTTTTATTAGCTGAAGCTTCAAACTCTTTATATTGGAAAGATGTTTTAATAGCTGAAATATGACTTAATCTCTTGCAAGCTAAAGAGAAAGCTTTCTTTAATATGCCTAATTAATATTTGTTGTTGTAGTTAAATTTACAATGCTTATAGCAAAACAAATATGACTTACTTTGGCAGCATCAAAGATCTTCATGACAGCAGCAGAAATCTCAGGTCCTATGCCATCTCCTGGGATTAAAGTTACCGTTTGTGCCTAGGTAAAGAAATATCAGTAGTACAACAGATGAATGTTTGTTTGCTACATAGAAAACATTTTCATGTGCTGTAGGAACCAAGTAACTATTAAAAAACAAAAGAAATTTTCCTTTACCAAATATTCACTATGAAAAACAGCAGTCCTGGACAGAAGTGAGAAGGACTAGCTTGCTTTCCAAGGGAGAGTGCAAATGTTTTGAGAGAATTGTTTAAAAATTTGCCTACTACTTATTCCTATTTCAAAACAGCGGTTGAATGTGAAAGGCAGATTCCTGCTCAATACTCCTTGAAATTAATGATCTTAGTATGCTTTCCTCTGGAAGTCTGGAGAGAAGGTTATATTACCTAGCTATGGCTCTGTTCCACATATGTCTGAATTATCAACATGCTGCATAATAGTGACACATGCTTGAAATGATTATATGTATGGAAAGCTACATTCACCTTAAAAAAATGATCATGCCAAGCTAAACTTCTCAAGCGACCTCCTGAAAACCTCAGACCCATTTTTAACAATACCACCTTATTATCCTGTCATAATGTCCTCAGTCTTGTTTCTCTTACCATCATAAAACAGATTAAAACAAAGCCCAGGCTCAACAAATAACAGGCGAAGAATGTATTCTGCTTTGATGAAAAGAAAAAATTATGATCACTGTTCTAAGGGTATGTTCTCCATCTCATTTTGTTTTATTTAAAGAGTTCCAACAGTTTTTATGGGTTCATTATTACCTACAAAAAAGGCAGCTCACATACATTATTTGAAAAACCCCCTACAGAATCAACTCACAAGGTGATATTCAGAATTTCAACATATATATTACCTGATTTTTTAACTTTTGAGCCAAAGAAATTCACTGTGCACAACAAAAAAACAGAGCTTCAGATAAAAGAACACTGCTGCTGAGTAAGCTGTCACTGATGGAATGCCTTGAGAGTAGTTTTGTGTTGTCCTACGTAGTTAAGCACTGCAGGGCTCCACCTGAGCCTGAAAGAGTTGTGCTATAAACAGAACCAGGGGTGCCTCTCCTTATGATTTTTATACTATATAAGTGGCCCTTCAGTTTCTTTTCTAACTGTTCTACCTGCTGTTCTACAAAACTTATAATTAAAAGCCACAGTTCCTCTTTAAGTCCTACTTAGGGGTGCTAAGCCCTGTTTCTGCCCTCATTGAAAAGAAGGCCCGTGGGCACTTCAAACACAGACACATAAAGAAGGTAAAACATCTACAGGGAAATACACAATCAACGTCTAAGATAGTTTAAAGAGGACCTTGAGAAGGCAGAATTTTAGATGCAAGGAATTCTAAAAGCAGCAGCAAAGTAAATCTAGTGCTTAGAGGGAAGTCTGCAAAAGAAAGAAAATGAGAAGCTTCTCAACAATCTTTCTACTTTGCCCAATATTTGCCCATTCCCAGATGAATTTCAGAAGATTGGCTTATGTCCATATTTTGGAAAACTTTCCATGCCACTTCTATCTTTTGCTGAAGCCTTTTGTATTCTCACTTAGGTTAATATACAATTGCCAATGACAGTGATTAACTGATATAAATCCAGCATGGCATTAAGAGCATGCATGTTCACTTGTTTAGCCCTTATTTTTTGGGAACGTAAAAATAACAACTGTGATCTTATAAATTTCCAAACCCGTTTATTGAGAAACTTCTTAAAAGAAAATAATGGGACTATTATACTCACAGTATTACCAAAACTTCTGGTCACCTTTTTTTGGTTTTTGAAAGCACCTAGCAATCGAGAAACCTGCAAAAGTACAAAACAAAAAGATGCTGTTTTACTGCACAAATGGGATTTTAAAAGTTTAACAATGTTGCAGCAAATCTGCATTTTAAAGTCATATTGCTTTAAATGTCCTATCTCAAACTAGTATAAAAATTCAAATGAAACCCAAGTACCCAGTGCTTTGCCAAGTTGCAGTCTAACATTCAGCGCAGCAAGTCCTCGTGGGTATTCTTAGCACAAGGTGAGCCCAGGACAGCCGCGCTTTGCCCCACGCTGTGCTCCCCTGTCCTGCCCGGTGGTCACTGCACCCTACCTGGAGTCCTCACATACAACATGTTGGAAGCAAGGCTGCAGGAACTCTAACTAAATACATTATATGCTAAGGATGAAGATTTGTGGAAAGCAAAGTGAAAAATTAAACACGTCGCTGGTAGCAGTTGGGTGGACAGTATCTTTACACATTTTAGGTGACGTTTCCAAAACTACTTTGCATTAGTGTCACTTCATCCATTCAAACTGGGGTGAGTTTTGTTCTTCTGCCTTTTATACCTGTAGGTGTTGTACTGTTGCCTTCTGCATGCCTTCTGGGTTTTAAAAAGTGGAACTGAAATGCACATTAAAGACAATATTCACCATAGCAATGAGTCTACACAGCATAGTCAAAGAATTACATTTTCTAACATCTGAATATTCTGAACTGGCATTAAGCTTCAAAACTGGGATAGTATCTAAGCTTGGGCTCTTGCCCAGCTGAGTACTATGGACAAAATCCCTGAACTGTAGAAAAATCACAGCCTCTCAATCTTACCCTTCTCTCTAGGACTATTGATGCCTCTGTGACTTAAGAGCCAGAAGACTTCTAAATGCAGAGACACTACTTCTATTCTGCCATATCCACATACGCAGGCTGTCTGCAGCTATCAGGCTAGAAATGACTTTGACAATTTCCTCTCCTGTCCCATTTTTATTTGCTATTTCTTATCTTTACTGACACCTATGGTGCATGGCAAAGGGAACAAACTATGTTGTCACCAACAGAAACAATTAGAAACAGTATAATTCTCCTGTGCATTGTAATGAATGCTGTGGGAGAAGTAATCTAAGCTAGATCTATTTTTACTTGTAGCCCCACATGAGATGTACAAGGTCACTGCAACAGGCAAGCAGTGTTTACCAAAGCAAGCCATACGGTTGAGGATGAAGGTAGAGCAATCAAATGAAAATATGAAGTTGACTGTACAGTGTAAGTGTTCTCATGGTACAGTTTCTGCATATCGAAACAGGATTCACATTCCAGAGCAGCCCTGGAAAAGGAACAGTCTGTCTTGTCAGAAATCATGGGCCTAGTACATTATACTGATGTTCAACATTGGTAACACCAACAAAGAATCCGGTTCAGGAAAACTGATCCATTCTGACCTTAAAGTCACGTGTCGTTATTAGCTCTTGACAGTTCTTCCTTATTTTAGCAGATAGGTTAAATGGGGTGGCCTCAATGACTTTGCCTCTAGCAGGCTGTTATTTAAAGGTGCAAAAGAAATTTCATTTACTCAAGGCAAAAAAGCAGCATCTCCGTGAAAGCCCCGGGGTAAGGCCTGCATTTCAGAATGGTTCAGAGCAGTAAATCCCAGAGGACAGATGCGGGGGCCAGAAAGCCACCAGCTAGAGCCCGGTATCTGTTGTCTCCAGCCGGCTCTGCAGTGCCTGGTACCGCGGGCTCTTTGCGGGAATGGCGTTTCCAGGCTATGCTGTCCATCAGCCGCGCACCGGGAGCTGCCCGCAGCCGCGGTGGTCCCGCCGCTGCTGTGACCTCTACGGCGCGACCTCCCAACAGGCCGCTCCGAGAGATGGCGCGGCGCCCCTCCCGGCCCGGCCCGCTCGAGTGACGGCCCCCCGGCACCTTCCGACCGCCGCCCCGAGGAGGGGAAAGAGAGAGAACCCGCGGGCGCCGCGGGGCCTCCATTCAGCCCAAGCCCCGCGGCCCTTCGCCCTCGGAGCGCTGCCAGGGCCCGGCGGCACCGCGACCTTGCGGCCGGGCGGCCGCGCCTCAGGCGCCACCAAGCTCCGGAGTGCGTCCCGGGCGCTGTGGGGCAGGGTCCGGCCCGTCCCCCCGCCTACCGTGGGCATCCATGCGGTCGCGGCCATGACGCGCCCGGGCACCGCTGCTGCCAAGGCCCGAGAGCTCC
>VZRN01005096.1:83733-122809 GCA_013397935.1 Dasyornis broadbenti
CCCGCCCCGGGGCCGCCGCTGCGGCAGGGACCGCGGTCGCTCAGCTCCAGCCCGCCGCAAGCTGAGGTGGTACGAGACTTGTCTCTCATCTCGCGGCCGCTCACTTTTCGCCGCCGCTGCTTGAGGCGGTTCGAGCCTTCTGCTTCATTTCGCGGACCCTCAGCTCCCGCCCGCCAATGCTTGAAGCGGTCCGAGCCTCCTCCCCCGGCCCTCAGCTCTCATTACCGTGGCTCCTTAGCTGCCGCTGCCTGAGGCGGTCTGAGCCTCCTCACTCAGACCTCATCCCGCGGCCCCTCAGTTCCCGCCGCCGCTGCCTGAGGCGGTCCGAGCCTCCTTCCCCGGCCTTCAGCCCTCATCCTGCGGTGGAAGTGCTGCCGGGAAGCCCCAGCTCCCGGCCGTGAGGGAAGTGTCGGGGCAGATGGGCCGAGGCGGACGGAGAACCAGGGAGCCCCAGTTGCGGTGTCTGAGGAGGTACTGTAGTGGCATCTGTGTAGACACAAACAATCAGTTTTCAAAGAGGTCCCAATTTTGAAGCGTTTGATGGTTTTAGAAAATCTCAGCCTCTAGAATTCTGTCGTTTATGGGAAAAAAAAATAGCTGTTAAGAAAGAAGCTGTCGGATTTTTGTTCAAGTAGATAAGAAACCTCCTAAACCCATGTACTTTAAAGTGTTAAAAACAAAGCTGTTGATATCGGGACAATTTAAGACTTCTATTTGCCTTCATTTCTGAGGTACTTTCTGAGTATTTTTAAAAACTGATGCTGTATCAGTTCCAGGAGCGGCGGGGTCTCTGGGAAGCCCTGAGGCTGCAGTGCCCTTCCCCAGCAGCGCCTGCCGAGCACCGCCCCGCTGTCTCACGGAGCTGTTCCAAAGTCCCGCCCAGGGCAGGCCGCACGTGCTGATCACTCACGCTGAAGGTGGCAGTAGAGCCTGGGGTGTTTTGCAGAATAAAGCACCAAACCAGAGCTAAGGCAGTTTGAGCTCATACCTCTGGGAATGACCGCTTTTAAAAACTTCTACTTTTCTTACACTTGGCACCATTAAAGTTTGGGGTCTGTCTCAGTATAATTTCGTACCAGTTTTTTGTGATCGAGTTATCAGATTACTTGCAGCCTTTCTAGTTAATTAGCTCTCCTGGATGTGCTTGAAAGCTGAGGATTAAGACTCTGTGTTTGGTTTCCTCTTATCTTAAATGTGTGAATAGAAATTCTTAGAATTGATATTTGATAATATAGTAGCCTGCGTTTTCTGAGTCACTTGGGTTTTTTTTTTTTTTTTTTTGTTTTGTTTTGGTTTGGTTTTTTCATGACAGGACACCTGAGATACGCACTGTATTTCCTCTGTTGATGTTTTATCTTGGTTTTGATGTTGCTTTGAATTGAGAATTGTTATTCAGATGTCTGTAATGGCAGGTGTGTAGACTTCTCTTGATACTGATTTTCTTTTGGTAGCTATATACATAGCTAACAGTTATAGTCATGCTGCTTTCTTGTGTTTGTGACTGTATCTGCACCTACACTGTGGGGTTGCACTTGGAATGCAAATTGAGGGAAGGGGAGATATTGTGGAGACGTTTTTAATGCATTTTCAACACCTATTGATCTGTGTCTTGTAGGTGTTACTATAATATTGCTACAGTAATAAGGTGCTAACAGTGACTGTTTTGGATCTGTTCTGAAGAAAGGCTGAACAACACAGTAATAAACCCAGGAGTAGTTATTTTGCCGAAGAAAATGATGCCTGTACATAGTAGACAGCAGTACTGTCTTTTCCCTAGTGATCACTATATTGAGGCTCCCTGTGGGGAAATTCATTATATTACATTTCGTCTGTTTAGGCAACCATTACTTATTTTTTATGATCATTTGTCCCTGAGGCAAGACATTGTCTTGTGTAAAACATCTTTAAAAAAAAAGGCTCATTTCTATTTGATTTATTATGGATAAATTATGCTTAATGAAATGCAGTCAGAAACCAGCATTTTCTATCATAGTGTATTTTTTTAAGCTAGATAGATAAGATCATAATACCAACAAATTTTCACACGAGTTTTTACTTTCCGATTATTTTCTTTAGCATTAAAAACTCCCTGAAAAGTTCCCGCTCCTCATAGCGAATGAAATTTAGTCACACAGTCGGCAGCTTTCACTGATTTGAGGGACATGAGCCTTGCATCTTTCTCAAGATGTTTGTTCATTTCTCAGTCAGGGCTCGCACTCATGAAGCCTTTTCTTACAGTATTGCACTTCCAGACAAATTTAGCAGGGTCTGAGCATCCTCCCATTCAACATGTGCTGGAAAAGCAACTTTTTAACTTGTTGCAGTAGCAAAAACTGTAATTTTTCACATATTTTAAGATTTCATAACTGCATTTACAGTTCATTTTCTATTTATAGTTCACAATAACTATTAAATAAGAGGCAAGGTGTAACAGTCAGTGGAGCATATTGCAGTGGCAATGTTTTGTAGCTCTGTAGCATCTTTAAGGAACTTTTTCTTTTTTTTTAGCTTCACAGCAACTGTAGCAGGTGAATGTGATTATTCCTTGTTTATCTGTAAGCAAACAGAATCGTGAATAACTTTCCAGTAAATAAAACAAGCCCCAAAGACTCAGGGGGAATTTCTACAGTATCAGTGAAGGATAAAACATCTCCCACTGCAAGCAGTGACCACTATTACCAGTAGAAGTGGGGCCTCAGGACTCATAGAAGGTAACAACATAATAAATGTACAGGCAGCTCCTCTGTTCTTTTAGCTCACAGAGCGACTCTTTATGAACAGTTATTCTGCAAGGAAACACCTGTATGGGTGGGAGATTGTGGGAATACTTGGTATAATGGACATGAAATTTCTCAGGTTCTTTTCTCCCCCATTAAAAGCTGTAGCAAACCAACATGTGAAAGCAGCAGATATGCAACGTGATTATTAAAACTCCGTGTGGATCCTCTCCTGAACAGGTAAAGTGATCTGTTCACAGGAGCTTGATCTTCCTTTGGTGAGGAGTAAGAGCTTTTGTACTTAAACCACCATCACATTTTCACTGCATAATTTACAGAGGCAATTTAAGGTATTCTGACCTGTCTGCTGGAGGTCATTAAACTTACACTTCTCCTAATAAATCAGAGCAGTCACCTGCTGTAGCAGCCATGGCTTGCAACACTTCAGAGCAGGGAAACCTGCACCGAAGGCCGTCTGGAGCTGTCAGCCTGGTGTGTCCCACTCCCTGAGCTGTGGCTGTGGAAACAAACCCCTGCAGCTGTGCTCAGAGAGCTGCTTTAGGGGGCGTGAGGCCACTGCAGCCCACAGCCAGCTTGCTGTGAAGTACTACATTGTGGTGCTTGGGTAACAGTGCATTTCCTGCTCTGGGATTTAAACTTCTAGAGCAGATGAGCAGTGGCTATTTAACCATTGTCTCTGGTATAATGAGCAGTGAAATGGCAAGATTATTGTATATGTACCATCCTCCTTACTAAACTTTATCTGCAACTGATTGCAAGATGTACGTTATATATTCGTAGTAGCTTAAAATCACTTGGTTTGGCAAACAGTTTTAAAAACCTGAAATACAGTGAAGTGTGGTGGTACTGGTAGCATTTAAGGTCAGTTCTTGCTGTGCGTGTTGGAAAGTATTGATTTGTTGCAGCAACATGGTGGGAGTAAGTTTGCTTAACACCCAATTGGGAAATACAACTAGTATGATAAATATGAACAGATAGAAGAAGTGAAGAAGAGTAAACTGGAAGATTATTTGAACTTTTATATGTACAACCCAAAAGGAGTGAAAAAGACTTTGTGCATTATACTGCCTTTAAATTTTACCCTATTAGTATAGCAAGACAATTATACATTGAAATACAGTTACCACTATAATATGCTTGAGAAGAGCTAGCTGGTATAGTGTAAGCCTCAACAGTTTTTAAAATGTGTATTTTAATTCTAATTTCTAAGTAAAAATACTCTTCAGAGTATGGCAAGAAGAATTTGAGTAACTGTTTATTTTTAGTCCATATACTCAGTGGGTGCTGTTCCCTGGCTAAGCAATTAACTCATTTAGCCATACATATTTCCCTGCATATTTTCTCTGCAATAGAATAAAACCAAGGCATTTCTAATATTGAAGAGAAAGTGGGGGCGGCAGAGTGGAAAGCCAGGCCCAAAGGAATAAACAGGAATATGTCTGTGAACCTCAGGATCTCTACCTCTGGCCTACATTGTAACCACAAGTAAGCCTTACGCGGTTTATGCTTTCCATTCAGCCCTGCTGCTGTTTTACTGCTGTTGTTCTGATTCAAAAGATAGAGACTATCTGATGTGTGTGTCATCTAGGGTTCAGCGTGACCAAGCAGCCAGGGATATAAAAGCAGGTGACAAATGAAGAGATGGGATGTCAGCTTTTCTCTGTAGGAGTACTGTTAAATGTACAGAATCACAAGATTAAAAGATATAGAGCCAAATCCACCCCTGCTGTCAATTAACTTCTGTATAATAACATTAGAGGTAATTTGGCCATTTATATTTAATCTGATTTGCATAGATGGGCAGCTTGAAGTAGGTGGCTGTGAATGGAATGCTATTTCATGCAAATTGCTTGCCTAAGTATCGGTCTGGTCTGACTGAGTGCAGCTGTTATCTCTTGCACTTCAGTAATTGAAACCTAGCACCAGATCAGAGATATTAACCATGCTTAACCACTAACGCCAATGATGGAGCTCATTCAGAGCTGAGGATTAAGAGGGTAAGAACTTTCAGAGCTGTGCAAGTTCTTAGTCTCAAGGGGACCCTATAGATTGTTGTTTTCTGATTTAAAAAAAAAAGCTAATACTGTATTTTGCAGATTTTTAAAAATTATTTTTATATTCTGATTTACCTGTTGAGAACTTTTTGGAACATAATAAGAATCCAATGACCCCATATACCAGGGAAAAAGGGAAAAAAAGCACTAGTGGCTGGGAAAATAGAGATCAGTTTGGCCGTGTAACAGTCAGTACAACTGATATTTGAACAGATGCTTGCTGCACTCTTGATCTTATGGCAAATCATTCAGTTTGTATTTTCCTTACTACTGTAGCTTCTTCCCTCTTATTCTGAAATGCTGCTGCAATATGATCTATTGCTAGAATCCATTTCTTTGGTGCACAATCCGATTTTTGCTTATTGCCAATAAGCCTTGTTGCCTACATTCTCATCCCAAGCCATTTATTTTGGGTATGTGATAATACCTTGTAATTTTTGTAGCTCAGGGCAGTGTTGGTTTGCAGCTAATCAAACCTGCATTTCTAAATGTTATAATTTGAATAAGCCATAACAAGAGCCTGCGGTTCAGCACTTTGTAGACTGTTCTTACCTACATATCCAACACACTCCATAGGATATTTTTACTGTGTATACAATATATTTGCTTTCACTATTACTTTTAAGTGTTTGTTCTTTACTATTATATGCCAAGGTAAAGTGAACTCCTATTACCCAATCCTGCTGTCAGGCCAGGATCTTTAGAAGCTGTAGGGGAAAACACACGATAATTCTCCAAGTATTTTTATTAAACTTGCTATCTTGATGAGGAAATAATGACCACTGGCAGACTGTAAATAAAGAAGTAAGGAATTTTACCCTGTCCTGCTCCTACGTGCATGAATGGAAAGTGAACTTATAATGGGTCCTTCTTCCCCGTTGCCATCCTTTCTCACTCAGACTTCCTGCTGTTGTTGTAAGAGCTTATCCTTCTGCAGATGTTAGATAATATAATTTTGTCTGTCTGCTTCTCATAATGCTATTTTATTTTTTAATTTTCCTGTCAGTAGGGTTGTGGTGCGCTAAAACACGCCGTGAGCCCTCTACTGGCACTTTCTGCTTTCGCTTTAGGCTGTGGTAGCGGTTTTCCCTTCCCAGCTGTGCTTGCTTCAGCCTAAGGAGTCGGGTTAGCGTCTGTTAAACTACTTTAATCTTGCTGGGTTTTTTGGTTTTGTTTTAAATATAGTTAATGTGCGAAGGAGTCCTTGCGTTCACTGCTGTACCCGGGGGTTTGGTACCTTTGGTAGTGAACTCCCATCCTCGATAGGCACAGCGCAGACATGAGCATTTCCTGCGGACCCCCCGCGGCACCTGGTGCTATTGTGGGGACGCTCAGGACACCGTGAGGCTGCAGCCAGCCGAGTGTCCCCAGCAGCTCGGGCAGGGCCGATCGCAGAGCTGACCCGGGTCTGTGTGCGGTGCCCCTGTACTCCCCAGCTCCCAGGCTGGCTGTGGGTGCCTGGCAATACGGCTGCGCTGCCCAGCGCCACCGGCTGACGCAGAGCTGCTCCAAAACCTGGAGGTGCCGTGAGGAGAGCCCTGAGCGAGATCCCGAGGCAAGAGAGAGCTGCGTTCTGCTAGGAGCGACTGCTCGGAGTTTGGGTTATAAAAGCTCCGTATGCCTCTTAGTAAAGCATCTGAAAAGGGGCAGATTGGTATCTCTGTTTTTGCACGACACCTGCTTGTGATTTTAACACTTTCCTTCCTGGCACATTCCAGTCAAGCCTTTGCAAAGATTGCCGAGGCTGTGTCCTTCTTCACTGGGCAGGTACAGTCCAAACCAGTTCAATGCAGGCTCTGGGATTTTTTCAGCACACTCACGGAGTATACGTGCTCTAAATGCCTACAATACAGAGGAATCCAGCTACTTCTAATGGGATGCATTTGCAGAGAGGAAGAATTCCTCATTTAACATGGGTAATAAGCAAACGATATTTACTGATGAACAGCTAGATGCCTACCAGGTAAGATATCTTGGTTTGCATTAGGGGAGGGAAGGGAGTAATCGACATATGTTTGTGTTTTGGGTTTTCGTTTGGGTTGGGCAGTGGGTTTTTTTCTAATATAATTGAGAACTTCCCTTGTAACCTGCATGTATATATTCCACTGTTCCTTCCAGCAGCTGTCATAATATTCTGAGGCTGGCTTGTTGAATATACCCGTTAAATTCCCCCTGTGTACAGAGGGAGAAGAGTCACATCCTCAATGTCTGAACTAGGAAGCAGGATAAAGATTGTGACTACCTTGACAAGCGTGTAACACCTTCTCTCCCTGATGCCTGTGCTGACAATACAGTGGAAAGGAAAAAAGGGACCTTGTCACTTCTCCTAAGGATAAGTCATAGAAATATGCTTAATGTAATTCCAGATTAGGTGTTGTTATGCTTGCATCCACTCCTCAAAAGCAGTTTCTTACCTAAACATAAGTAAGCGTGCATTTTTTGTCAGGGGTAACTTGGTACTTCTTTATTTACTTAACATTACGTCAACTGTTTTTAAATAGGGTAAAAAAAAGTTGCAGTTTTTAGTCATGTTTCAGCACACTGAAAATCTCACTGAAATGGATTGCAGGAAGCTCTCTGCACAGTGGGCATCTCGAACAAGTTTCTGAGAATACAGTGAGGCAAAGCATTGGGTAGAAGTGCCAAAGAAGGAGGCAGATGACTCCTTAAGAGAGTCCAGGGCTGGCTGCATTGCTCTGTTCTACTACATGAAGTGACAAACATTGAATTAGCAGCACAGGAAATCAATATTTTGTTTGTCTTGTGATAAACAAGGGACAGATACAGGCTCTTAAGGGACTGGGTAATTTAATAACATTTTACCTTTTTGATCTTTGATTAAAGCCACTGAAGTAAAAACTATTATTTTAGTTACTAATTTTATTTCAAGTTACTGCTACCATGATCACAGGTGTAAATAGTGAGCCACAGAGTGAGGGCAGGTGTATATTCTAAAATGCTTTGAACCATTATCCCATGCTGAAAATAATGCATTAATTAAATGCTTTTATAAATACTTAGCTTTTTTTTTCGTCATTGTAGGAAATGTTACAATGGACCTTCTTTAATTTCCACTTTGTCACACTTCTCACCAGCAGTCTGTAATGTATTAATCTAAGTTAATGGTCTTAGGCTTAGCATTCCAGATCCAAAAAATGCTCTTTCACATCCCTGCTGGATAGGCAAGACGGAAATCAAAGATCTGTAAAGCACCAGTGTCTGTCTTCCTACTAACAATAAAAGTGAACAGAGAGCAGAGCACAACTGCAGTGAAACAACAAAAAAAATCCAAATGTAATTAATGTTATCTTCTTGACATAAACTGGCAAATGCAAGAGCTGAAATGTCATCCCTAATTCAGTGCTCTTCATGTAGAAATTGCCTCTCTCTAATGGCTTTTGCAGCCCCTGCCTTTCATAATGCTGGGTAATTGATCTCGAAGCCTGGCAGGAGTTGGGCCCAGTGGATTGAGTCGCCTTTGGGATTTCTCTGTTACAGGCAGACTTGTAGTTCATTAGTGCAGAGACAGATAATTTTTGACTAGTAATAGCACTTGTTGTATTTGGTAAATACCATAAAATAACAAGTTTCAGGACAATAACTGACCTGCAGAATTTGTCAGGAAGGAGCCTTAGTCTCATGCTGTAAAGAATCAGACCAAGATGTAATTTTGATGGTGATTTGCCTCTGGTCCATTGGTTTTCCATATCTCTTGGGGCTTTTAAACAAAAAGATCCTGGGCTGACTGCTGGAGCCACCCACACAGAGCTCTTGCCTCTCCACTGCATCCTGTGGGAGAAAGCAGTTTGTATAGTACAAGTGGAGATGTTTGCCTTGGGATTTGCCATCTTACTTGCCTTTTTCTCATTTGTGGAATTTCTTCAGAACAGAAAAGGGAAGAATGGGACAATGCTTCCATAATTTTTTTTAATGCAGGTTTTTATGTCTTGAGCTAGCAGCTGAGTTATCAGGGCCTCTAAACCTAGGCCAAAGTAAAACTGTGTACCACAGTCCACTTCACAACAGTCTGTTGTGAACATCTGTACCCCAGCATACATGAGGGCATCTACACATAAATCGCTTTTATAAATGGATCACTGGTTCATCTTTTTTATTTTTTCCCTAACACAGTTTCTTGTGAATTTGTGTGTCTATGACTTAGTACTGTGTTCCTTACAATAATGCTCCAGAGTCCAGTGTTCATTGTATCAGCATGCAGAAGCGAAAGAGTCAATCCTTTATGTAAAAGATGTCGTAGTAGTTTGTTTTTTTTTTTTAACTTCCTCCCAGTACCTGTTGGAAAACTGTTCAAAACCTCACTCACCTCATGGTTAGACTTATTTCTTTATTCAAATATATTTCTGGACATTGTATTATCAGGTTGTAACTTCCACCATTTCTGTCTTTAGCACAAAATGCTTTGAGCTTATAGCACCTACATACTGTTTCAGGAGGAAGATTTTTATATTTTTTTAAAAAATTCATTATGTTTTACATGCTTGTTCCATGGAAGACACTATGAGACGGAAAAGTGAGAAATTCGTGTGCTTAAAGTTTGGTAAAACCTATGCCAGTAGCTTTGGCTTTAGAGAGTGAACACTAAGCTGCAGAAAAATCACCTGTTTGAAGACATAGCATACATAAATCTCAGCTCTTTAGTATGGTATTAACGACATAAAATAAATCAAAAAGGGTAGGTTTATCTAAAAGTTTCTGAAAAGCCTACGTGTGCACCTTTTTTGCAAGTAAATTGCATTTACATGCAAAAGTACTGAAGAGCAACTTTTTAGCAGAACCTTTACATTTAAATTAAAGAATTGTAAATTTGGTCACCCACAGGATGACCTCAGTGTTTTAATGGACAAGTTTTTTAAATGCTCTTCATTGAGACTGGTGATGGGTAGCCAGTTGAAACTGTTTGTAAAAGAGATCTGTAATAGAACTTGATAATACTAAACCTTTCAGTATTTTGTTTTTTTTTTTTTTTTTAGTCAAAGTAGGTAGAGGCAAATTAAAGAGAGGAGTTTTGCAGCTTTCCAGTCTAACACCTTGTCATACTGCCTGCTGTTAGGATCATATCACCTGTTATTATGACAGTATACAAGTTGGCAGCTCTTTACATTTTCATAAGGTTAGTGAAGTGTTTTGCAAATTAGGCTTTTGCTAGCCCTGGTTTCCTCATAGAGATTCACCTCATTTAAAATGCTGGCCTTGTAAGAAAAGGAATTTTACTGGGCATTTATGATTCTTACGCCCTTAGAGTTCTGGTTGTGGTTTTTGGGGGGGTTTTGTGAGTGAGGGTTTTGGTTGGTTGTTGAGGGGGTTTTAATACATAAAATGCAAAATCTAACCAAGGTCTGTCTAGGGAAAAGTTAAGTATTGATAGGCAAGAAAGATGAATTTCATTGCAGTAAAAGAATATTTTAAAATTAAGGTTTTAAAAGTTGCCTACAGATTTTGGAGGTCAAGTCTTACACTGAGAAAAGAAAATGAACTGAAATTTTAAGGAGTTTTGAGTGATGCTGTGTACAGATGCTTGAAGCAATGGAAAATACAAGTATGCAGTAAAGCAACAGCAGAACCATATATTTGTCTTGATGCATGGCATTTCTAACTGACAGACAGTTGTATTGAGTAGGAAATGCAGAGGAACTGTGCTTGGGCTCTGGACAAACTCCTGCACTGTTCAGTCAATCTCATTCCCTTTTCTGGGATTACTCAAATAAGGGATCTGCATTTGGTACAAATTTGGTTCTTACTCTTTTTTTGTCTTTTTTTTTTCCCCTTCTAGACCCTAAAGATTTTAGGACATATTACTGCTTTTATTGCAAGCCATTTCTATCTGTTCATTAATGATATTATTTACTCTACATTATTTAATGCAGTCTCAAGACAAACTGATGGTTACCCTGACAGGCTTATAGGCAACATTGCAGTACAATATAGTACTATGAAATAATGACTTGCTTATTTCACACAGTAATTTCTCTATTACAGAGCTCACTTTCTTCCTTTTATCAAAATTGAAGTCAAAGTGTGATTCAACTATATTTCATGAGAATTACACAAAACCAGATGAAACAATTTATGTTATGATCTGTCAAGAAACACCATTTGTAAAGTAAAACAGGTTCATCAAGCTATCTTAAAAAGACATGCTTGACTTCATCCAGGGTCTTGGAAAATTAACCCTTTGCAAGAATATGAAAAGGGCATTCACAGGTTCTCCAGGATCTTCTGTAAATCATATTTTTCATTTGATACAGTATTGCTGTTATTGTACAAGTAAAAGTAGCATAATAATGGAGCAAGCTTTTTGTGAAATTGTCCTTTGGTCAGAGTCTGGTTTCACTTTACCATTTGGTGCATGTATAGATTGAGAAAACTACTTTTGTTGGCAGTTTGCTTCTTCTCAGTCCTTGCTAATGTCTGACCTATTTTTATTCCCCCGTTGCAGTGTGAATATATAAACTGGTTCTAACAGCTGCAGATTTTTCCTTCTGAAAACTCAGTGGGTGTTTTGGTTGGCTTGGGTGTAGTTGTTGTGCATATATGATGACAAGTAAAGATGAACATTTTGGTAAAATTTTCTTTGGTGTTCTGGTGCAAACATAATTTTTAACTGACTCTGTTAACTCTTTATACACTCACAGTGATGAAAATACATAAATATCTCGCTGATTCAGTCTTGCACAACTCTATGCCAGTCTTAGTTGTATGGAATGTAGAACAAAAGTATTGCATTTGTACAACAGAATAGAGTTAATAATAGATCTTAGATGAAAGTTCATTTGCTTCTGTCTGGTACCAGGTTCTTGGTTGCTTCACAGCATGACGTTTTAATGGTGTTTTGATTAAATGCTTTTACACACATTTTGTACTTTGGCGCAATACAAAACATAATTTGTAATTTTAAAAATGAAACCTCTGAACTAATTTGCTTGAAATATTACCTTTTAAAGTGCTGCAGCATTCAGTAGTTAGCATTTTTTAAGAGCTGCTCTCTGAGATAATGATATTGTTTATATTATCTACATTATCTGTAGTTTGCTCGCTTTTGTCTGAGACTGTTTTTTTTTTTTTTAATTTGAAGTGATTTTGTAAGACTGATCTATATTATTTTCTTATCTATAAAACTTTCCAAGGAAGCTGTTGCAGGATCAGAATAAACCTGACCTTATGAAGCTATACATATAAAAAGCAGAATACGTATGTATTGTCTTAGAAGAGAAATATGCATTTAATGGCATTAAGAAATACTTTTTCACAGCAGCTCTGCATATTTGTGTATTTCTGTTCTTTCATTCTGTGTTCATTTCTCCAGTTTTTGTTCTGGAGTGAAGTGTTGTGCATATCTCCATGAAAACAGCTTTATTTCAGAGCTGTTCTCTCTGCACAATACTTGTTTCTGAAAGTGTTGATTGGTAACCTCCCATTCACTGGACTCTGTTGCCATTCACAAACGGTGTGCTGCCCTCGGGAATTGGCAATCCATCCCCCAGAACAGCTGACATGTGGGCTGATGGTGGAGCCACACCTCCTGGTGTGCTGTGTATGGACGCTCCACACACAGTTAAGTAGCAGCATCGACAGAGCAGTTCTCACTCCCTATTTTTAGTTCAAATCACTGTTGAACTCAGTACAAGGCAGAACCAACCTAGAAGTTTGCAGTAAAGTCCTACAGACTAGCAGGAAAGGTGGTGGATGACCCTATTTCAGTCTGTTCTGTCCTACATCTGCATTCACCTGATGTGGGAAATAAAAGAATAAAACTAACAGCATGTGTGTTCTGCTCTTCTATAAAAATAAGTTTTAAGAGCAGAGACTGTTAACTGTGTTTTACAAACAATACTGAATAACTTGCAGAAAGTCTCAATACCAGCCATGAGCCAAGCTACTTGTGGAACTTCAATGCACCAGCTGTCTGCCTCTTCTCTCTGCAAAGTATTTTAAGAAGCAGTTAAGCCATCTAAATACTAAATTTGAGAATCAAGTCCCATTATCCAAGTTCATGATCTCATGGAAATCAATGGGAAATTTATTTTCTGTTTGCTTGATTTTATTGGCTTTGCTCTATGATGTTAAGTGGATAATTGCAGATTTGTTTTAGTGGTATCTTACCTCGAAAAAAAATCAGTGATCCCATGATGGACTTGTAATTAACTTGATTATTAAAGACACAAGAACAGACTGAGTGGGGTAGTTGATCTTGGAAAAGGAGCATGTGTGTTCTTAGGGGCTGGAATAGGTGACCTGTCAAGGCAAAGCCTCTGTTCTAAACAAGCTAAAACCCCCAAGGGCCCACTCTTAGCAGAAGTCTTTCAGGCCACTGTACAGCACTAGAAATAAAGGCAAAGATTCTCAGGATCAATTCTTAGCAGAAATGTTGAACTGTTAAGAATTATGAAAACTCTGGTAATGTTTATTGGTTCAGTATTTAGTTTGTGCTTTTCTAGTGGCATTCCCAATAGGCTTAGTTTTCAGACAGAACAGACAGGTTGCTTTTTGTGTTCCTAGTAAACTCAAATACAGTCCACAAAATAGCAGCTGTGTTCCATGATACCTCTGGCTTGAACAAAAATCAAAGTTTTTATGTGCATAAATGAGAAATGCTTTCCAGAGCCCACTTCACCTTTCCTTATGAAAGAGTGTATTTAACATGTTAATTTACTATTTATTGTCCTTCATTGTGTATTTTCTGTATGAATTAAGTAGCCAGAAGAAAATTGGATGATTCACCTCCGTGTTTCTTTGGCCAAAAGTCTTTAATTAAATTGGAATTAAATTGCTGAAGTTCCAGCAACTATAAAATGTAATTATGTCATTTAGACCTTTGTTCCATCATGATTTTAATCCAGCTTAGTGCTGTGCTTTCTAAAAAAGGAGAAAAAGGTCAGTCCTGCACCCCTTTCCTGGCATCAATAGATACTTATTTTACCTTCATCTCTTGTACCGGCACTGCTAACACTATATTATTCTAAGTCACTAAAAGGAAATGAGCCAAGCTGGAAATGCATCCATTAACTGCTAGGTTCAGTTACAAACACATTAGTTTCTTCCTTTAGTTCCTTCCTTCAAAGTTCTCTGAAGCAGTTATTCTACCGTTCGAGGTGACGCCTGCACAAAGGAAAAGGCAGAAATAAGAAGGTGGGAGAAGCAAGAGGGATGGCCGGACTTCCCTATCAGGTCACGTGGAGCTGTGGTTTTGCATTTGCCATTTGACACCAGACAGGCTTTTTAATGGTAAATCGTTTCATAAGTGGCATCGTCTGGCTGGATCTGAAGTATAGGCCAGGTCATAATGAGTTTGTGGCGCTTTGACTCTGAGTAGCTTTAAGATCTCTCTTAAGAGCTAGACCACTCTTAAATTTTTTTAAGGGATGACACCCCTCATCCCTGACAATTCTATGCCGTTGGCAGGCATAATTGGAATACTGCTGCCAGCAACAGTGGTCAGAGAGATAGCCGAAACTTCTTGTGCTATAAAGGTTTTCAATATTAGTAGGGTTTAGATTATATCAGTAAAAATTTTCTTGATTGAAAAATAGGCATGCAATGGTGTTGTCAATGTCATGAAGCAACTCAGCTTAGAATAAAATATTAAAAATGTGTGGACTGTCAGCAAAAACAGTTTATTATCTGACCTCCTGATTTGTCTTCCTGCATTTTTGCAGGCCTTCTGCAAGGTAAAGAGTAACTTTTATTTTTAATCTTTGTTTCCATTTGTGTATCACTTGCCTGTCAGCTTTCTTGTTAAGTGGCTGCTGTTTTCCCCAGCCTGTCTAATTACAGATGGTTGCTACTGAAGGCATTACAATTATTTGTGAGATTACACCTGCCCTTTCTTAGTAAATGAAGCATCCTCAAGTGACAGTTTGACTGTGTTGATTGTGTGGAATTAAGACAGACTTGACCAGCTGGCTCCGATGTCACTTTGTGCAGTTCCAGACAATTGACATCAGTGTCGGCAGCTCCCAAGGTGCTTCCTCCTGGGCCTCATAACTGCACAATCCACTGAAGGAAGAGCTGCTGCTCCTGCCACTTTGTATGGAGAAGAGCAAGCCAGCTCAATAATTGATACGCTGCGGGGCTGATTGCGTTCCTGGACACCTGAGACAGGCTGGTTGACTGCTTCAGCCACCTGGGATCCTTTGCTTCTCCCCTCCTTGGAAGAAGCAGACATTTAGCCAGAATGAGTCTCAGCTTGGGAAAGGACTTTTTCACTGGTTGACTGAAGAGCGGGACTGGGGGAGTCAGACTAGTTTTATGTTCTCTTTATCCATGAGTTACTAAGTCTGATAGTGTTATCTTGTCACTAGCTGATTTTCAAAGGTAATCTCTTCTAAATATCTTTACATTAAAGGAGAAAAACTACAAAGAGCTGAATTGCTAGGCAAATGCCTTGCCACATCACACAGGCCTGTGAGAGAGGTGGATAATCAAGAAGAATTTTCTGTGTTGGTAGTTGTTCCCTATACATACACCCTCATGAGCTGGCTCTAAGATCAAGTTGCATATTCTGTGAATTGATGAATGATGTTCTCAACTGATTATCAAATATTTCATTGCCACTAGCGTTCCTAGTGTTGGATGCAGGGCAGAATTTCCATTAAATACATACTAAGTAAAATAGTGGAGATTAGGGGATTATTTTTTATTGGGGTGGGACTGATTATTATGTTTCCTCACGACACCTGAAATTACAACTTTTTTTATGACTGACATAGAAATGCATGAAATGTAAACTCTTCCACTGCTCATATTCTGGTTCTTTGGTGAAGCTTGAATTCTAATATAACACAGGTGTTCATGAAGTGAATTAAACCAATGTAAATTCAGTCACATCACAGAGCCATTTAGAATGCAAGTGAATGCTTGTAGGCTCTTCTCTCATGTTCAGCAACCTCTACCTTGCATTTTGGTAAATTATTTCTAATTCTGTGATAATACAGGGAAGGCTGAATAGTTTGCTCCTGTTCAGAGCAGGGGCTGTCCATTTATCCATGTTCCTAAAATAGAGGAGTTTGCAGCCTTCACCAAAGTGACCACAGTGCAAACTGATTGTTAGCAAAAAGAGTTAATAACTAATAAATAACCATGTAATTTTATTATTAAACTAGTTGTCTCCAATAGGGGGATACTTCAAGTTACAAGACAATTTTTGTCATCTATTTGTTGTTTATGGTTTTCTATATTCATTTATTGAATACTTTTGGCATGTACCTTTTTTTTGGATATAATTTTGTTTCTGGTCTGGTCATTCTACATTGGAGAAGTATCTCAGCAACCTGCTTTTTTTTCTTCCTGAACTATCACATTACCAATATCTTTCTTTTTACTGATAGGCCTGTCCTTGGAATATTTGTTATTTTATGGTATATATTGCTTTCTGAATCAAAAGTAGATGGCACCCAAACAGCAAAGGTTGAAAAATACTTCATTGCAGTTGTTTTCAATATTTCTGTAGTACAATTACACCTTTTGTTTTTTTAACAGGATTGTACATTCTTCACTCGGAAGGAAATCCTTCGGTAAGTTGTTTTAAATTTCTCCTCTGTGATCTATGTGGAAGGGGCTAAATCTTTTTATCTGACTTGTGAGGAAACCAGATAAAGCCAGTTATTCTGCAGGAATGAATGAGACTAGGATTGGATTTAAAATATACTGATAATGTGTAATTGTCATAAGGAGGCTGATGGTGGTTAGCCTAAGGTGAATATCGTAGACTCTTTTAGGGTTGAGCCAGTGATTTGTATAAAAGGGATTTGCTGCTTATCTGCACAGTGATACCAGTGAGAGCATGTCCTGCAGTCAGTGTAGAATCCAGAGGTGTTCCTACATGTCTGAGGTGAAGTTTTACTGAGCAGGAATAAAATGGATTCTGACCCCTTGGTTAATTAGCACCCATAGATTTAGCATCTCCCAGTCTCAGTGAAGGGCCAGCTAAGTACTGCTGGGTACTTATTTATGCACTGCAGGATGCTCATAGGGTGATGGAGGAAGTGCAGGTCCAGCTCCCTTTAGGCTGAACTGAATTTCTTGTGCAGCTGCTGAGTTCAGTGAGATGATCCAGCAAGGAGCAACCTTACAAAAAGAAAAAAAAACTCAGGCCCTGTCTGGCTCAGCATCTATTGGCATGGCTGTTAATGACTGTTAGTGAGGAAGAGGTGCTGTTGTGTAGGTGGGGATGAAAGGATTAATATGGCAGCTTCAATTTAGATTGATGTAAACTGATGTAAACCAGCATGAGATTGCAATTAGGTGAAATGGGCTAAGTGTTTTTATCTGTCCCTACAGGGAAAGTAACCCATCAAAACCCCAAACAGTAAATCTGTTTCTTGCTGGTTTAATAAGCTGGATCAGATGAGTGCCAAAGCTGGCATAAGAACCAGAGTGAGCAAATGCAACTGAAAATGAGGAAAGGAGAGGAGAGCAAGACTTAGCATTTCCCTACCAGTAAGGTTTTAGATTGACTTACACGCTGACTTTAGTGTGCAAGGCTTTGGTGTCAGCATCAAAGTTGACATAAATGCAGACTGTGGTCAGAGGGGTTGAGGACACATTCTTTTGAATAGTTGTCTGACTGTGGATATTTTGCAAGTTATTAGAAAATAGTAGAACTTATGAATTTAAAGAAGACATTAACACAAAATGCTGTAAATGGATCTAGGAAAAATTATAAAGTAAGACTGCAGCAGAGGCAAATGTGCCTAGTGAAAGAGAAAAATAGAAACCATAGCTCACTGCTGGTCTTTGATAATTGTTTATCACGAGAAAACCTAAATACACTCCTAAGTTTTTATTAAAGATGGTTAATTTTGGGAAGTGCTGGTCGCAGCTAGAAGCATTCACTCATGGGCCCAGGGCAAGAACATATTAAAGGATGTTGGGTATTGTAGACATATTTGTTATTACTGACTCAAAACGTTATCTGAAATACCCATAGGACAGCTGACACATTTTTAGAGCTGCTAGTGTTTGCTTTGGTGGTGTTAGGGCTTTGAAAACATGCCCCAGTTTTCTTAAGGAGGATATAGAAATGAGACCAGTGCGTGTAGCTTCAGGGCACAACTTTGCGTGGAAAGATGCCAGAACACACTGGTAGACAATCAGTCTGTAAGTGCCTAGAACTTAATACATGCTCAGAGGCAGCCAGTGTGAGTTTGTTAAAAGCAAATCTTCCTGTGAGTGTCTGCCTTTGTAAGTCAGAGAAAAGAAGCAGCTGCAACATATCTGTATTTTGTAAAGGCTATTTCATATTCCAGTTTGTGTTAGGCCTTTTCTACTTGTGTAAGTGCACTGACCTCTTGGTCAAGGTACTCCTGAACATAGGAAATTGTGAGAATGGTAAGAAATATTGAGGTGAAGGGAGCTGCAGATGCTATGAAGATCAAGATTAGCTTTTTCAACAATACTCAGTATGTTAGAGAAATTACTAGAGTCAAAGTGAGCAAAAGGAAATTCACACACATCCTAAGAACTGAGAAAAATTTGCAAGTGCAGAATGCAATGTATCCCAAAAAATAAGGGGTTAATGATCTAAGCAAAGTGAGCACAATTTTAACAACACTGCGCTAACAATGCTCTTGCAAGAAAGGAAATGAATTTTTACAATGCAATAGCCTCCGCAGTGTTTATAAAATGTGAGAATTTCAGTCAGCAGTGTTGAGATCTCAGTAGGAATAGACGGTCCAGTTTTGGGCATCACCATTCAAAAAGATTTGTTATACTGGAAAATGTCCTGTGGAGAGAATGAGGAATAATAGGAAAAGAATGACATGTGAAGAAAAGTTGGAAAACCACTTTAGTCATAGCAATGAATCTATTTGTATAACATGCTTCTCTTGTGATTGTAAATGGGAACAAATGGTTGAGTTGTCTCTTATAAGGCATTATTTCTCGCACTCAGGTCTGCAAATCTGATTTTCTGGCAGACAAGCTTTTACTCCAGCAATAATGCTTATCTGCTTGCCAGTCCATCTGTTTCTGCTTCTCCCTGAAGACTGGTACAGTTTGGCAAATACTCAGGCACTTGAACACAGGTGTTCTTGGATGTCTGTCCTAGCCAAAAACCAAAAAGTACAAAACTTGTAAATTCAAGTTGTATCACTTGAGACTGACTTAACCTAGTTTGACAACTGCCAGGCGAATATGGCACTAAATGACCAAGCTGGACACTGTCCAGGAAGTCAGCAAACTTGGAACCTTTTTCTAGAAGATAATTAGTTTTCCTGTTGCATTCTCTTCTCTGCCTGTTTCTTGGCTTGTTTTTGATCAGTGAAAGGTGAGGTGACAGGAGCCCTTCTAGCCAATCCAGCGGAATGCTGGATTTTAAATCTAAAATCTGCCGGAGAATGAAGCAGTGGTTTCCTTCAAGTGTCTGGAAAGCCTTCCTTATAAGGGAGCAAATGCAGCAAACTGCTTAGGAGGCAGCTCCCCGTGAAGCAAGTTGCTACACAAATGGAGGGAGGGGTTAGAACACAACTCCTGGTTTTCTTTTGAAGAGTTTGAAGTTTTGTATGCAGAAAGGGGGAATTGCCCTATTGTCGGCTTTGGGGGAAAAAATGTCAGCCAGAAGAATAAAACTGGGGGGAACTCTTTACCCTTGGGAATCTTCCTGAGTTTTAGACAGGAAACTACATACACGAGCATACATCCTGAAGCAACTATCGATCTTCTTGTTATTATGTTACTATTCTTCTTGTTAAAAATGTTTCTGTACCCTCTATGAATGAAAAAAAAAAAGGCTTCTAGGCAGTTCCTGCATTTCTGTACCATAAACTTTTCCTTTATTATATTTTAGTCAGATTGCATTCCTTTTGCTAAGGCTTGTGAGAGGACAGAATCCCTGTTGGTGTTGATATTTACGGAGTCTGGAGTGCTGGAGTACTGAGCCCAGTTCTGGGCCCCCCAGTACAGGAGAAATAAGGAGCTACTCGAGCATCTGACAAAGGGCCATTGGATAAGGCCATCTGACAAAGGGCCATTGGATAAGTCTTTATATGAAAGACTCCCCCACTGGGGAGTCTTTCATATAAAGAAAGGCTGAGAGAGATGAGATCTGGAGGGTGCAAAGGAGACAGAGACTCACGCCACTAAAAGGGGCAGTGGGTACAAACAGAAACACAGGAGGATCTGGCTGAACACAGGGAAGCACTGTGAGGGTGATCGAGCACTGGAACAGGCTGCCCAGACAGGCTATGGAATCTCCATCCTTGGAGATACTCTAAAGGCATCTGGATGTGGTCCTGGGCAGCCTGCTCCAGGTGCCCTTGCTGGGCAGGGGTTGGACCAGATCGTCTCCAGGAGTTCCTTGCAACTTCAGTCATTCTGTGATTCTTTGGATCACTAGCAGGAGAGAGGCCTGTGAGCAGGCGTTTGAGAGGTGCATCAAGGAAGGAGAAATATCATAAGCTGCTTGTATCTATACTTACTATGCATCATGTAGTTCTGGGAACAGAACTACAGAGCAGAGTAAATGTATTCAAAGTCAAAGCCTTTCTAGCTATGACTAGATTTTATATAAATGTATTATAAATTGTCTGCCAAAAACATTTCTTGCAGTTTCTTTTTAATTTTACTGCAGATGATTTGGGAGAATATTTATCTAGTATTCTCTTGAATTAATTTGTGCTGCTTCATTTTGTATTGCAGAGTTGAATAAATACTCTACATGTTAACTAAAAACTAGAAGAAGACTCATCTATCCACTTTTTCTCATTCTATTATGCTGTCTTTTTATAAATCTGATTTCTGTATCCAGTTATTGTATTTTATTGAAACAATGAAAATAACTTCAACTGGAAAACACAAAAGGGACAAGGCATATCAGTAACAAAATTCCTTTGCCTTTCAACTCTTTCTGCTTGTGTTTCTCACTGTTCTTTGTTCTTTATCTGTTTGTTGAACTGTGGCAATTTAGTGAGTTGTGGTTTCAGTTTCTCTCTGAATTTCCTTGTATCAAGTTTCTTGACATTTTTTGTTTCAGCTTCACATGGTAGGCTCCCTTCTCTAATAGACTGTTCTAACCTCTTGCAATCCTTGGAAGCAATAATTCACAGAGGAATTGGTGCAGCACAGAAATTTATTTTTCAGTTACCATGTGCAACATTTAACATTTGTTGTTGCAAAAACAGTTTGTTCAAGTCTGGAATAAATCTGAGACCCTGAAAGTAGATTCTTTATCAGTTGCTGACAGCCCCAAAGGCCCCTCATGCCTCAGTTGCTCAGCCCCAGATTAAAGAACCTCCTCTTTGAGCTATAGCAGCTTTTTCTCCCTGTGTGGCAGACTTGAGGATTTTGGTCTGCCTGGCCGTGTTCCCTAGCTGTCCATTAAAGCACTGCAGGACAAGAAAGCATGTGCAGTTCACTGATTTGCACTGGTACAGGGCTACAGCCTCTGTAGCAAAGGTTGTAAATCAGTTCCCATCAGTGCGTTCTGTCTCTGCAATCCCATTTCAATGCTGTTGCTTCTTTTGTTTCCAGCCAGCTCAGTCTCCAGGTGCTTGGAAGGTCTGAGCAATCAGCTCTCTCCGTTTCCAGGGCTTTGGGTTGACTTGTCAGTTCTCCTGCTGGTCTCTGGAGTGGTGAATTCTTCTCTGTATATTATGGAAAGTCCTTCTCCAGCTATTTTGTTCAGCAGTGGCATCTGGACAGGAGCCTATAGCTTTGATTGTGGTGACCAAAAATGCATCTGAACAGCAGCTGAGCATTTCTGGTCCTGCTGCTGGCACAGGTTATTCCATCCTGTACAATAAGTGTGTGGTCAGGTCATGCCACTGAACCCCTGGTGGGACTGTCCAGCAGCACTTACTGCCTGGTTTCATTGCTCTGGTTAAGCCATTTGCTATTTCTTTTCTGAACATGCAAAACAATGCAGAGTGATCTAGAATTTATTCTTCGATACAGTCTTGATTGTAATGTGCAAGTCTTTGAATGCATCCCTTTTATTTAAGAGTAAATAGGATATATATTGCTGAATAAAAATGTTTTCCCCTTACAGCATAAATCAAGTGACTCTTGCTGTGAAGGTGAGACTCGAACTGGGGAGATGTTTATTTGTTTCTAAAGGCCACTTTAAAACCTCTACTTATTTCTAATCAATGAGCCATTGCAAGCTTTTATCTTCTGTTTTCAGCACTCCTTCAGAGCAGAGTTCCTGTTAAAAAGGCAGCCCAGCCAGCTGTAATGTGCTGTCACTACATTTAATGGTGGAGATGTACATACACCAAGCCAAGGAAGAGCTGTTCTGTTTTAACACAGCCCCTGGTGACCTTGGGTACAGCCTGACTCCCTCCCAAAGCTCAGTAGTGAATTTAAATGGTTACTGCAGGATGTAAGCTTAGAAATCTCTATTTTCAGGTCTACTCAGGTATAACTGGAGGCTCTGTTGGAAGTTTGGAGACATCCCTGTCAAGCTGTGTCCAGCAAATACCCCCAAAGCGTCACCTGTCCTCACTCCAGGGTGCTTCACCCTCCAGAAGTGGGAACAGACTCTGACCCACCTTTTTTGCCATGTAAAATACCTCAAGTGGTAGAGTGAAAATTAGCATCAACCAAAAGAAGGCTGTGGGGACATTACTGTGTTGAGGGTTTTTTCTGAACACAGCTTTTTTTGGTTTTCACTGGTTGATGGGTAGCTGAGTTGATTTTAAAACTACTGCTGTCTACAGGGGTAAGTCTTATTCTGCCTTTATTGATTAATTTAATAGAAAAATTAACCCCTCGTTTTCTTGCACTGCTATTACTACTGCTTCAGATACCTCAAGGATCTGACTGTGAAAACTTCTACATTTTCAAACACTTCAGTTCCCTGAACCTCACTATACATTCATAAGTGTTAGTGCTTATGCAAGGGACATGAGTGGGTGGTTAGCTTCAAATTTCTGCAGGGGCATGTGAACAGTCTGGGTTTAGACTGGATTAAAGTGATACAGAATCACAGCCTTAATCCCTGAATGTTGTACATGAAGCATAAACATATACCAGTACCTGTGGGGACAGAGCACCATCAGTAAATGAAATTTGCCATGAAATTTATCCCTGCATTCCCTCCCACTCTCATTTGTGGCACAGAAGATACTGCCAATTTTTCCTCTCCTACTTCCATGCAAAGTAATTAAGGAATCCCGGTGACAAAGAGAGCACATCCAGGAATGGGAAAGTGCTTCTGCATCCAGAAGGATATTTTAAAGCAAATATAATGGCAGGATCTGTGGTAGTAACTACTGCAAAGACCGTGAGGCTGGACTTGGGCTTCTGAATATACATAATGGTCTCTGTATGATGATGGCAGCTTTTCCAAATCTGTGTGTGTTCAGAGAGCACTGCAAAACCTTGCATTGCCTCCCTGACAAGACAAAAATGTTTCTGTGTCTAGGACAGATAGAGAAAGCAGCTTTAGGTTGTTTTCAGATATGCTTCTTGTGAGGGGAATGCTGAGTAAAAGGACAAAAAGCCTTTCTTCTAGGTCACAACGGCTCTGATGTGTTCAGGTCACCTGAAGAGCCTTCTGCCTCTACAAAAACAGGAGAAATATTAGAGCCTTTACCAGAATTTTGTTTCTTCCCTATTTGCAGTTAGTAATTCAAGTTATTGAGAGATGTGAGAAAACAGTCAGTAATGAGAGCAGCATTTGGGAAGTGATTACTGAGTCTGACTCACAGGATTTGTCACAGTGCACAACGCTACAAGGTGTAGTGAGGTATTGTATAAAGGCAGGAGGATTAGGGGTGTAAATAACCGCGGTGTCTACTGAGCTTTACATTGTGTTACAGAGTAATTGATCAGACATGCATTGTTCCCTTGCCAAAAAGTAGTCACCCAATGTAACAAGTCATTCAATAGAAAGGGAGTGTTGGTGGAACTCCTGCAAAAGGGACTGTGTTCCTTGTGACAGGTGGCTTCCTTGGAATCTTGTTAAGAGACTGAGGCAGGTGTAGTTTTTCAACCTGTTTGCTACAAAATCCAGCACCTGATAGACTGTCAATCCGGTTTATTACAAAACAATGCATAATATCCCTAAAGAATCTTTCCCCATAAAGTGCTTCCAGTGAGAAAAGGGTTTTTTGGTTGGTTGGGGTTGTTTTTTGGTTTTGTTTTTTGTTTTTGATTGTTTGTTTATTTGTTTTTTATTATAAAGGATAATGGAGCAAGTGCAACATATTGTATGTAGGAAATCATATGGCCCTTTTCACTGTCATAAATGCTAATCGTGCCATGTGATAAGGCTATTACAAATAGAGTTGCTGGATCCTTGCAGATAACAGCATGTGGAAGATATATTTTATTGCTGTAATTTAGTTTGCAGGAGTTAGATCAAGGCCACTTCCTACAGACTCATCTGGATGCTTTAGTGTGAAATCCACTCAGGTGGAAAGCTCTTACATCTACAGATCTTTGACCAATTATGGTGAATTAATGGCAGAGTTAATTGGGAGGAAAACAGGATATGAGAGCTGCCCTTAAATCTGCAGTTAATTATCTGCACGTTTGTGTCCAGCACCTGCCTTCCAGAGAACTCTAGCAGAGTCAAGTCTAAAGTCGGAAAACAGATCCTGCTTTCAGCTACTGAAACTTCAGTATAAAATAGATGGTAATTTCTGTGGACAAGATGGTGAATTCTCTCAGCAAGAAATGATAGGTTTACTTTGCACTGATATTGCATATTATAAAGAGACAAGTCTAATATTAGAGAAAGCAGAGAAGCAAATCTTGGCAGTTAAAATAAGTGGGGATTATCAGGTCCTGAATTTTGAAGTGTTGCCCACAATAGTCAAGTTGTGCCAATGATGAGTGCTTAATTTTCTTGAAGACTAGAACACCATTTCTGTATTCTAGTTTTTTAAAAAGGAGGTAATCCTTAGATGGATATTTGGCTTGAAAGGTTTGCTTTCTTTCAAGTCCTTTTAAGCTGCTTTTTCTGTTATACTTAGAGGCACCTTTGTAGCTCCTGCTTACAATGGAGAAATCAGTTGCTGAGGAGGAAAATGGCTATTGCATCTTGAATTACACAGTATTTATGAAATGTCAGAGTGAGTTGTGGTGAGCAGCTGAAATGTGCTTAGATCAGTGGATATCCAATTTCTGGTATGGCACAAAATATTGCTGTGCAGTGGGAAGTGATCAGTTTCCTAAGATGCAGAAAAAATGTGTTTCTTATTTTCATCTCGTGTTCTTTGTGGCACATCATAATCATAAGAAAACAGATGCCTGTAGATTATTTTTCTTCTAGTTTTTGAGTTTATTTACACATAGGAATCTGAAGTAGCTCAGCTGGGTGTGGGGCTGACTGAGGGGCTGCTGCAGCTAAAGCTGGAGAGGTGAAGGGATTGCTGAGGCACTGCTTCCTGTATTACTGCCTTGTTGTTCTGCTGTATAAAAACCATGGTAATCTCTATATGTAATTGTTAGTATACTTAGTGAGCAGGCACGATGTTTCCTTAAAAGGAAAAAAAAATCACAAAATACAGCTTTATAATATATACAAGTGGTATATGTGACATACTGAGAGATCAGAATGCTCTGTGCTAATACATAGGACAATGACAAAGGGATCACTTTCTGCCCAAAGGAATTTATGAATTAGTTGTAAGACTAAACTTCCACATACGATAAGAATTGCATTTTATAGTACATGCCTTGGATCAGGCCTTCTGTGCACATACCTAGGCAGTGCCTAAATGTTACACATAGTGTGAAACACTGCTCAGTTACACACCTCAATTAATGAATGGGTGTTGGTAGTAGTTATGCTGGATACTACATTGAAGCCCTCTTCTTTTCAAAAAGATGGGAATTTGGTGGGCTCAGACTTGTGCACTAAAAACAATGATTAGAGCTGCAAGACAAATCTGTGTCTGATCAACGTCTGAATGGAGTTGGTTATTTAAAATTGGTCATTGGCTGTTTGTTTCTGCTTGTTTACAGGTTGCACGGCCGATACTATGAAATGGCACCAAACGTTGTGCCCATGGACTATACAAGGGACCCAGATGTTAAACTACCTATGCAGCTTATAATAAACATGCCTGAGCTAAAGGTATCACTTCTGACTGCTTTCAAACTGTATCTTAACTTCTGTAGCTCATCTGCCAGACTTTTTGCCAAGTTTGATATCCAGAAGCACTGTGGCATGCTGAGGTCTTCCCCTTCCTGTTACTGTTCAAGGGCAAAATCAGCCCCAGAAACTGGAAAATGTTCAGGTGAATGTCTTTCTTGCAGAGATTGTTGGGGTAGATGTTAAAGGAAATGAATAGGAAATAAAATTTTACGTAAATGGAAACATTATACACATAAGAGCATTTAATTCAATAGAAGACCTTGGGAAATTTTTATCCTTCAGTTATTTTTCAGACTCTGATTTATCAGATGCCTATGGACAGTTTGTATTTCTGAAGAAACTGAGAAATAATTTAGAATTCTTTTTCACTGTAAGCATGGGCTTCTTCAGCAAAACATGTTTGTGCTTTTTCTAATTGCATCAGTATTGCTTAGGATTTATGACCATCTCTGGATCCTGATAGCGCAATATGAAATCCGTATGCACAGTTCTGTGACTCCTCAGAGTTTAACTGCCAGATGGCTGAGAGTTGCTTTGTGACAAATCAAGGCTAAATATAGAAAAGAAAATGAGAAATAATAATCTCACAGAATCTCTTTGGCTTCAGTGATACAGGATTGAACACTTAAGGAACAGCTCATTCTATGAGAACACCAGAGATGGAAGGCCTGGTACTTAAGCTGACATGCAGACCAGAAATTTTCTACTGGATCATATTGAGATTGAGGTACAGGTGCATATCTTGCTAGCTTAGCAAACTTAGGTGGTAATGATAGACTTCCATATATGAGGTGGATCATGATCTATCTTCTTGCACCACAAGTCTATGAGGCTTTCTGACCCTGCTTTAGAAGATGTCTCCAGGGTAATGGAACTTGACTGTATGAAAATAACAGGACAAATTCAGTGCTGAATTTTATACAAATTTTCTCTCAGGTCTCATAAGTCTGTGGAATAACCTTAAAAATATTGGTGTCAAACCACTCATTTTATTTCAGGAATTCTAGGAGCTCATAGAGAAAAGTGTTTTCAGTAGCTACTGAGCTTGTTTCCAGTAAAATAACTGTAAGAGGAGACTAGGTCTTATTCCATAAGTCTTTCAAAGCATTGACATTTAAAGATATTAAAATGCCTGGCATCTTTTTTATAAATTGGGGTCCATCTTGGTCGTGAAGCATCTTGTAGTCAACTGTGCAGATGGGGATGCGAGGGAGAGAGTCGTTCCCCAAGAGTTCAGTTTTGAAGCAACCTAGGTACTAACTCCAGCTCATACACTAAGAAAAAAATCTTTAACCTTTGCAACTCGACCAGACTGTCTAACAAATCATTATGGTATTTTCTTTCTTCGGTAAATTTTCATCAAGGTGAAGACAAAGCCAACATTTACATCTTAAAATAGAAATAAATGACCTAAATGTCTATTGAATTCTAATAAAATTAGTGCTAATTTCAATGCACCTGGCTTTTTTCATATACACATTACATTTCTAGTTACTGGCAATGTTGAGCTCAATACCACTACAGGTTCTGACAAACGGATAGAATCAATAATGCACTTTTCTTAATTAGATTCTGCAACAATAAAGAAAGATCTTTGCCTCATGCATTAATGTTTTGAGCCAGGATTTTTGTGTTTCAAGGAAAAAAAAAAGCTTATGGTCATTCACTTTAATTGGTAATGAATTATTCACTAACTTCTGATTCTTAAAAGTTGAAAGTCAGGACAAGAAATAAATAAATAAAGAAGGGGAAAGTACTTTAAGTTGATTAGGTCTACCATTACATTGAAGTGAACAGAGCTACTTTATTCCATCAGTTTCATTGCAGTCTCTGGTCTCTAATTTTGACAATCTTGGTTACACAGGCACCAGTCTAATAAATTAACTTTGGGGCATCTGGACACCTGTGATGTTGCAGTAATTAATACTGCAAAACTGTAGCTGTGATATGGACTGTTCATGTGGGACCAGGGAGGAAGCAAAGGTGATATTTTTTCAAATTAAAGCTGCTTTCACTCACATTATCCCCATCATTTCCACAGCGCTGCATATGGGAATGTAACCTGGTGACAGAGACCCCTGTGATTGGTAGCAGTGAGTGGGTGTCCATGCCCATATCCCAAAGTCTCTGACCCTTCCCCTGGAGTGTGGGCTCCCTGGGGGTATTACAGTGCAGAGCAATCCTCCTCTCAGAAGTTGGTCATCAAAGGGCTCCATTTTTGTTTCACTCACTTTACAGTCTATTGCCTTCTGGGTTTTGGCTCACACAGGAGCTTCTTTGATCGTCACAGGCCTTGTCATTAGCTGCAGTGGGGAGTGAGGTAGTTCATAAGTCCACTGCTGAAACAGGAGGGGCAGCAGGCACAGGAATCACTCAGGCAACAGGAAAGACACACAGGGAACAGCGAATCCATTGCACATTTCAGAACCAATGTTAGCACCCTATTTTTAGTAAGTTTAAACACGAATGCATATGAGTTGCTTCAAAATAAAAATACTTTCTATAGTGTTAATAGGATGAGATTTTAGAAGTGATTTCTGTGAGTCTTCAGGTTCAAAGCTTTCCATACAATGGGCAATGACACCTGAGAGAACAGGGTGATATTCTTCCCAAGCCCCAGCCCTGCTCTGGCCAATCTTTGCCTCCAGCTCATCTCAACATCCTTGTCCGCTTTCTATTAGCTGTTTCTAGTTACGATGGGATGTTTTATTCCCTTCAGACCACTCTCCTTGCTTCTCTGAATTCCCTTTTTATCTGAGTGTCTCAGCTGTGTATGCTCCAAGTGTCATAAGCGAGGGCCGTTTTCTCTCTGCTGAACCCCAGCATTGTCTGTGCAGTTCCCTGTCAGTTCCCTGTCTGTGCAGTTAGGAATCAGTTCTTGTCACAATGCCTTATCTTCCCACGATGTACTGTTAAGTTCTGTAATATTTAAGCAATTCTGTATATAGCCAGAATCATTGGTTATTTGGCTTCAGTAAAGAGTCATTGCTGAACTTACGGTTCTGCTTTCTAGCTGAATGAAATGGTCTCTTCTATTAAGACACAAACATATCAATTTAGCAGTATTTTAGCCGTGGTTTCTGCAGGAATTTCTTAAACACTACCCTGCAGGCACTGCAGAGTAGTTTGATGACATTAATATAATCATAGACACACAAAATCCAACTTATTGACTTCGAGGAAGAAGAAAATGCAGGAAAAAAACCCTACAAAGAAACTTGCTTTTATCTGCTCCAGGGACAATTTGCTGTTGAACTTACTATGCATCCCTCCTAAAGTACCAGTCTTTCCTATGGAGCTTTGGTAATGAACAATTTAGCCATTTTTATATGAATGTTTGTCTGATAGCAGTTAATTTCTTTTCTTTTTTAATAACTCCTGAAACTTGAGAAAGGTTAGCTTTTTATCGTTTCTGAAAAAGTCCCGATTAAAGCATCCAAAGGGATTCAGACTTGCAATAGTCTGCAAAACAGACTGCTTTGTGCTTTTAAATATATTCTCTAAAGTCAGTGGGGACATATATTCAAATACAAAAGGGAAAATTATCATTGTGTTTCTGTGGATATGAAAATTAAGAAGCATTTTGTAATGACTCTCTAGTATTTCCAACTTTATTACCTTGACTTCACTTGCAACCTTTGAGCTTCACTTGCAACCTCTTATTTCCAAAATGCAGTCAGCTTGTGGGAACAGGATTGGAGGCTTGAAATTAATTCCTCAAGCTACAAAACAGATAAGGCAAAAGGCCCCCACGGTGCTTTCCTCGAGTCTGTGGTGGAAACCAGAGGACAGGGGAATATAACAGGTGACTTGATAAGATTCAGCTGCAATCTCAGGAATAAACCGTATAATACTTCATTAGGAAACTAGTGGTTATGTTTTATTGTAAGGTGTTATAGGTCTGTATGTTGTAATACATGCTGTGTGAGACTAAAAAATGCATAGAAACAATTATCTGAGTATAAGTGATCCTTACAAAGATGGATGGAACATTTAGGATTCTCTCAAGCCACTACCGCAACATCAGTCTGCAAAACAGCAGAGGTTTTTATCAGTTGTAGCAATTCTTTATTGTTTCTGTCTCCCCTCTAGTTTTCATTGTGAGAGTACAGAAGCAGCTTTTTAACAAGGCAAGTTTCTAGTTTTGAAAGGATTCTATTTTTCAACAATTAGTGCTTAAGGGAAAGCAATCTAGGAAAGAACAGTATAATTTTCCCCTTTATTCCCTTCCCCCATGGCTCTCCTTTAAATATGATGGAACCCTAATCTGTGCTCTTTAGAGTAGAGGTAATGAAATTACAGAAAGGATGTGAAAAGTATCTGCAAAGGTAAGCTAATACTTTCCATTGTGTAAGCCACAGATATACTGCCTGAAGACATATAATATGAGAAAGTTAAAGGAAAGAAATCAATATGAGGGAAGATTTTATTTTTCACTTTGGTTTTAGAGATCCATTTGGCAAAGAGTTACTTAAGAAGTATGCTTAGGTCCATTTAATTCATTAATTCATCTGGATTGTCAAGATGTCTGACATGCCAAATAAATAACTCATTTAATGCCACTGCAATATGCTTATTGAGACAGTGAGATCCTGCCCTAGCCTTTCTAATGCACAAAGTCCCAGGTTTGATATTCACTGCTGATAGGGATATTTGCATCTGCATGCTCCTGGTTTGTTACCCAATGCTGCCTCTAAGATGTCAGTTTACTACTGTTACCATGACACTTAGTTCTGATCAGGTTTTTTCCAGAGAAAACTATACAGCATTTTAGAAATGCAAAACAGATTTCTAACATGTTTTGATGTCCATTCTGATGGTTGGCATTCTCAAATATTAAAAATTTAACACATACACCATTTTTTGTGTGCTTTTAGGAAGAAAGGGAGCCTTTTCATATATTTCAGCCCAAATGAATCTTACTTTGGCTTATTTATAAACTGGCAGTTTGAAACAATAGAACCAATTGTTCTTCCCTGCGTGTCTCTCTGTGTGTATCCCTCAAACAGGTAAATGTGTATTCCACAAACAGTTCCAGGTACATTTCCAGGCATTTAACTGAGGTACTTTAACCTGAGCAGTATGCACAGATGCATGCCTGCTGTACCTACACATCATTCACGAGACATGAGTGATCAGTACATATCCTTTTACAGTGAGGTTCTCTCAGCCATCTGCCTGGTTCTGGGGTGTTGGTTTTCATTTTGAGACTCTGGAGAGATGTGACCCTGCTGCTTTTTGAGGTTGCTGTCTCTTTATTTTCAGGAATCCCTCTTTTCTATTTGATTTAATTTTGTTTTATCTGGCCTGGTTTTGTCTTCATCTGAACAGTGAACTCATTAACCTCCTTTGAAATCTGTAGGCCTGTTCCCTATTGTGGAATTCCTTCAGCCATCAAACCCTGCAGGAAAATTTGTATTTAGTGTTGACTACTTTAATGGGCTGACATTTGAGCCTAAGGCTCTGTGGTCCCTACTTCACCTGTCCATTGAAACAGCCTTGTTCCTGGTTATTTATTTTTTTAGTCTTCACAGTTATGCCAAAAATGTATTCTATAGATGCTTTTGTTCTATGTGTGAATTACCAAGAAAGAATTCAAGTAAACTAAAAAATAACATTTTCTGGTCATTCATCTGTCAAATATAGCTATTATTTGAAATTAAATTTGAAATAATTGTATGGTTTATGAATACCTGTTAGGTAATTAAACTTACAGGAAAAAAATAATAAATGGATATACGATTGAGCTTCTGAACTTTCACAATACTGCTTCTTTTAAAGCCAAACCAAATGCTGCATGCATGTTAAAAATAATGAACTTAATATGCCAGCAGCACAGCTGTTTACATTTATAGATCAATATGTTAATCAGTGTCTTGGCTTCGGATAAGATCTGTAGCACAGCTTTGATGAGATACTGCCCATAGCCTAGGTTATCTTTGTGTACTGTTCATATTCAACAGAATTGAATTGATTTTCCATTTTTTATACAGCTACAAATTAGTGTTGGGGCTTTATATAGCTGTGAGAAAGATGTTGGGGTTTTACTATAAAAATATTTGTTTTGTATTTCAGAGAAATAAAGCAGCTTTTCTTATGCTTGCTTGTGTCTTTATGGTTTTAGAATATTGTCTTATTTTAGGGTGCTAGAAATGATCTCTCACAGGTTGGACATTGATGTGTATCAGAGTGAAAATAAAGGCCAGAAGTTGTACAATTCAGCAGCAAGGACTGCTGAAACTTCCTGCTAAAGCACACACATGTAAATTTTTTGATGCACTTTGGGGAACAAAAGGAAGAAGTTGTCTTCAAAGAGCCAACTGTGAAATTTAATATTCATTATCAGGGAGTATGCAGGGTTTTTTATCTTCCAAATACCAATCTATATTTGTCTTTCACAGGAAAATCCCTTCAAAGAAAGGATTGTGGAGTCTTTCTCAGAAGATGGAGAGGGGAGCCTGAGCTTCAATGACTTTGTGGATATGTTCTCCGTGCTTAGTGAAATGGCTCCCCGAGAGCTTAAAGCAATCTATGCCTTTAAGATCTACGGTACTGTATGGGAGTGCTTTGGGGTGCTTTTTGTGTTTGGAGTAAACAAGTGGGACACTTGGTGATCTTTGGTTCTTCTGTTGTTTAGATTTTAACACAGATAACTTCATTTGTAAAGAAGACTTAGAAAAAACTCTCAATAAGCTGACCAGGGAAGAGCTGACAGCAGAAGAAATCACTCTGGTTTGTGAGAAAGTGATAGAAGAAGCTGACATGGATGGTGATGGGAAATTAGGATTTGCAGATTTTGAAAACATGATTTCCAAGGCACCGGACTTTCTCAGGTATTACTTTAAGAAAAAAGAGAGTCTCTTGCATACTTCAAGGTATTTTTTTAGGATATCATGTCAGACATAAGTATTTTACTAGAGAACTGACTAGAGGATGACTTCTTACCTAGCTCAGTTCACTTTTCTAGGGCATATTTGGTTCTCTCCTAACTTAAGATAAAGAGCTCAATGACTTTTAATTATCACCTTCCCTGCCCCTCCGCTCCTGTCGGTGTGACTTCAGGAAAATATTTTGATCTATTATCAGCTCAAATTCTTATTTTTCTTAAGCCTATAGCAAAGATCCCCGCTGTCTGCATAGGAATGTGTGTAAATATTGCACACACACGTTATAATATACATGGAAGCAGATTGATCTTTTTGCTGAGAAAGTCAGCGTGTTTTTTGAAGAACTTTTGAGTGTCCTGCAGAACACCGAACATTATTTCTTTCATGAATGAAATTTCTGAGGAAAGATGTTAAAGCGATTCTACAATAAAGCAGGAGCACATGATTCCTGTGAACCTTGAGAAACACCAGCTTCTGGACAGGAGACACTCAATGTGAATGTCTTTTATACATTTCAGGTATTCCTTGACTAATCAAGTGTATCAACAGAAGCCCTTTTAGAACAAGATACAAATCATCATTATGGTGAGGCTCAGCTCACTAGGTACTCTAGTATTTTGTTTACATGTATTTCCAGCTAAGATAACATTTTCTTTATACTGCTATCCATGTAGAAGCTGCTGGGGTCAGGTAGGGTTTCCTTTAATCAATCAAAAGGTTGTGCTGCACCTACAAATCAGGTAGAGGACAGTGATCAAATGTGAAGAATTGAAGGCAGATCTGAAGATTCAGCAGAAGCTGCAGTTTCAGAAGTTTCCTGTGCCATGATTGACTTTACTGCTGTGTTGTAGAGGCTTGCAAACTGCTGACTGAGAGTTCCAAGCTGAGGATGCTGTGCAGTCCAGTCATTTCCTGAGAAAGTTGCAGAGAGGAATGTTTGCCAGTGCAGCCATTGGAATGACTGTCACAATTATTCTTCTTTTGCAGTTTTGTGATGTTTTGGGAAGATGAGGAAATGAGTGAAAATCACTGAGTGCTGGGTATTCAGCAGGGCAAGATGATGAGTAAAAAAGAGGGATGAAGTGAGAAGTGAAGTATTACTTCATCCCAGATTTGGTAAGAAAAAGTGGAGAGTACCAATAAAATCAAAGGATGAGGCTGTCAAGCATCCAGCTGCTCAGTTTAAACACAGGTACTTGGATCTGTCTTAGTGACAAGATATCTCCTCCATGTTAAAGATGGCAATCTGCATATTTAAGGCAGATGCTTTGCACCCCTGGCTTCAAGGGAACTCGTAACTTCCCCTTCCTTTCAGGTTCAGGAGTTTAGCTGGGTCATGGGATTCATTTCTGAAGTCCTCAGGCCTAAGAGCTCCTGGTGACATAAAAAAGGATCTCCTTCCACCTGCTAACCAAAACACTGGTTAGGAGCCTCTGACCAGGCAGTTTCTATATGAATAGCAGCTTCTATGGGGATAACAGTACAAAGAAAACCGTTTCTTAGCTGGAAATATATGTAAAGAAAATATTAGAATCCTCTGAAGAATCTGATGTTTCTTATGATGAAAATGTCTTTGAGGCTACATTGGAAAATGAGAGTGTAATGGAAAAAATCTCAGAATGGAGAAGAGAATATGTAGGTTCTCTAGTTTGGTTTCTGTTTCAACCAGAGTTAATAGCTGCAGGAAAAGAAAGAAACAGGGTCATGAGACCACTTTGATCCAAATCAATCTGTACGGAAGATTTGATATCTTTGCCTTACTGTGGTTTACTCTTCTTTTTACCTGTAAAGGTATTTTATTTCTTTAGGATACTGTTAGTTCCTATTTTTCCTATATGCGCTGCATCACAGACTGACGTATTTGTAATACTGAACTTCTTGTTCTGAGGAACTTATTCTAATTTTTAAAAAACTATGTAAATGTTGCATTCTAAAGAGAGAGAGAATGATTTGACTTTTGGAATGAGATTCATTGAAGTTTAATGCCACCATAGATACACCAAAGTCTATCTGGGCACTGAACCTATACAAGGAGTCTGGCAGTAGCCAGTTCCTGCCAGAGTGACAGACTTTGTGCCATGGGACAAGAGTGCAATTCCTGTAGCCGATCTCTCACCACAAAAAAAACCAGTTCCTGTTCTTAAGTTCAACAGTGCCATAACAGTCTTGGACACATTACCTATTCATTTAGTGAGCCAATGCTTTCTTACATCTTTCTGAATTAATCTCTAGCTCTATTCCCAGCCTCTCATTTGCTTCTCTTCTGAGTCTTCAGCTGTAATGGTTGTCTTAAGTGATGGCCTTGGGCTGTGTGCAGCCAAAGGGCAGGCAGGGCTGTGCAGCTTCACTGGGTAATCTAATACAGAGCATGCAAAGCACAGGAAGTGTCTTAATAGCAGATCACCAACCCTATATGCCAGTGGTGAACTGAACTAGCTTCTTACTATTGCGAAAAGATATGAAAACGTGACACATGGAAGAAATACCAATCCATCAATGTCCAGAAACAGTCATTTTAATTTGGTTTTGTATATCTCCGCTTCTTGCGCCCAGTTGAATGCATTCCAGAATTTAAATTCAAGGAAGCCCAAGTCTCATGATATACATTTTCAGCTGCTCAGCAGCTGTGAAAATGGAACACCTAGGAACCAAAGCAAGAGCCACATGGAAAATGGTTGCCAGTGAGCAATTGGAGATGTTGGTAACTGCAGTTTGCAGGGATTTTGCTGTGAAGCCATGGGCAGTCAATATTTCTGAATATCTGATCCTATAATAGCATCCTGGCACCTGGTATGTGAGCCTTTTGAAAATGTTGGCTAGCTTACAAGGCCCCAGATGATTTTTTTCTGTAGTAAAGGATTTCTTACTCTGTTCTTTGCCTTTTTGCCCCACCAAAAGCCACCTCTTTACATCATAAAAGAAGGAAATGTAGGATTCCCAGCAGTTCAGTTTTATGCCTGGCTCTGCCATGGCTTGAACAGGTGATCTGTGCTAAGCCACAGAACACTTTGTTCTCTCTGCTCTGTTATGTGGGACCGGTGCTCACCTGAATTCAGACAAACATTGAGAACTTTCATCCAGCTCTAAATTATCATCAACATTAACATGAGATTTGAAGTTACAGAGGAGGATTATCTTTACTCTGTGGAAAACCTTTGAAGGCCAGATTCTTATAGCAATGCATACTCAGGTTTTGAAGCATGTTTTTTACACATGTTGGGTTTTTTAAAGCTGTCATATTGTCATGCCTATTTAACAGACACAGCAGGCAATAACTTTGGCACCAGGATCCAGGCTTTGACCTGGTATGAGCTGAAGTTCATCCACTGTACGTTGACTGATTTTCCTTATCTCATCACTCCTTTCTCAAACCTTTACTTAATGACCCTGTGTAGGTTTAATCTCCTACAGACAGCCTTTGCCAGCTTTGTGCTGCTGTCAGGCAAATGAAGATGCAGTAAAGTCTGTTGCTTGATTTGCACTGCTGTCGTTGAGGAATTTTTTCCAGACTAGAAGAAAACACTGTTAATCATTAACCAGGGAAGATCTATGCAGTTGGCTGTTATCCCAGAAGCTGGACTAAGCTGTAGATGATAATGACAGTTACTAGCTCAGAAAATTTGATCCCAGTAGTTTTATTTCACTCAAAATTGTTATCATTAAGAAGCTGCTTGTAGTTTAATGGAAGCATTGGCAGTTTGAGCTGGCGCTAGCTAAGTGTTCTGTTCTACAAGACTGGTTACGTTTTCCACAGGAAATTGTTGTATAAATCATCCTGGAAGTTCCAGCTTATTTGAATGCCTGAGGATGAAGCATGCTGTAACAATACGTAATGGGGTTTGACAGGAATATGGCACTGGTAGTACCTGGGAGCTGCCAGAACCAGACAGGGAAACAACACACTAAACAAGGTGATGGCATTGGAAATGCAGTATTTCTGAAACCTTGGTGGGCCTTTGCCCATCCACCAGTTGATGTTGTGGCTCCAATCCTACCAAATAATGAAGTAAAGGAAGCTCTCTTGTAGGGAATGTACATCTCATACAACTGTCCCAACATGCAGATTAATTAGTTCTTAAGGACTAGTAACAGAGCTAGTGACAAATTGGCAGGAGACTCTTAGCAAAGAAACATTGCAAGGGAATAATTTTTGTCAGTATTTTTCACAGAGTATTTCAGCTGCTTCTTAGTAAAAAGCTAAAACTTCAAAGGCCAAAATGACACCCTGATAAAAATAGAATTTTTTTCCCAATAAATAGATTTCCAATTATGTGGATTTGGATGGATTTTTTTTTAGAAGTCATGCCTCAAATGTTTTCACATACAATGTTAAGGATTTTTCAGCTCCTAGACATTACCTGTGTGGGAGTTAAATTTTTAAGAACTTGGATTAATATAGTCTCCAGACATTTCTTGAATTGTGAGCAAGATATTCATAATTCTTTTATTTAAAAGTCCTTAGTGCCAATAAACTATTTGCATCACTATCTGCTTTCTCTCACAGTACTTAGGCTATTGTGCCAGGCTGCTATACAGCATATCTTTTACTGTCATCCAGATTGAATCAATTCCTAGAGACAAAGTTCCTAAGGATCATGGTGGATATGAAATTTTATGTCCTCCAAATACATACCACAAGCTTCCTTTAGTGATTTTCTGATTCAAATCTAATAGCTGTAATTAAGTTAGTATTCTTTTGGTAAAACAAAATTCAAAAAGTGTACATCCAGAACTCTTCAGCCACTCAAAAGATCCAAAAATGTTTTCTTCCAGTGTAGGCAACAAAATTACTGAATTTACATACAAAAATACATAAGAATCTCTTCTTATTTCAGACAGCCCAGAAAGAAACTTACAGTTGATACTGCCATGACACTGAACAAAGCTTGCAGCCTCTAGACAGTGAGGTTTCAGTATACCCTCTTTAAATTCTCTCTCCCTGAGCTGAGATGCTCAGGAGCTCTTCTGAAGACTGCTGGCAGTACAGGACATGCTGCTTGCCTGTATCACAGAACAAATAGAAGATAACAATCAGGATCTCTTTGTCTCAGCAAGAGAAACAACTTTACCTGCCTAATTTGTCTTGTTTAGAACCCAAATGCTGTGCCATAGCCAAAGCAGCACTGGGAAACATTTAGCTCTGCTCTATATCCAATAAATTAGGCAATTTACATTTGATTTAATCCAGTGCTGAGCTTGGCCCCTGAACTAATATATTTAGGAGATGGAACTTTCTCCCATAATATTTAAATCTTCTCAAAGCATCAAAGAAAAGAGTTGATTTCTTTACATAGCACCTTCCTTTTTGTACTTTAAGAAAAATGTTGTGCATAGTGACAAATGTGTTTATATCTCTTAATCTTTTTCTTTCTTGTGCAGTACTTTCCACATAAGAATCTGAAGATGTTTCTGCCAGTCCAGCCTTTCTGAATCTCAGGCACTCCAGGGGCTTTTGTCCTCTAATGAGGGCTTCTTAGAACTCAGCAGAAGATACTGAAATAATTCTGGTCCACAGAGACAGAAGCATCATGTGATCTGCAGGATATTTGGAACAGTCACATTTTTATCTTCACTGCTGGCCAAGCACTCTGGCAAAGATAGTTGGTTGTTGGATTGTGGTTTTTCTTTTTTTCTCCCCATTTTTTTAACAGTCAGAATCAGAATATTATTAAAGGTATTTCCACATAGTTTTTATATTTATGAATATTTAATGCTGCTCTTGAAAGTAAAAAAAAAAAAAAAATTAATTGAGAGAAAGATTAGCTTTGGTGTGTTTTCCAAGAGTATCTGAAAGAAAGCACGGGCCTTAAATAATGAGATGCCTCTATCACTGTGTTGTACAGCTGGGGATCTTGCATGGAAAATATCTGAGGTGAAAGAACTGCAGTCAAGATCAAGCTCCCAGTGTTGAAGACAACCACAGCCCAGGTTTGGCTTACAGCCACTGAAATGGCAACTCCTGGGTTTGGTGCTTACCTTCAACCAATATTTTATGGATTGTTGTGTCCTTATAAAACTTGAAATATTTACCTTTTGTATTTGATAACTGCATATGTGATTCATTTCTTCCCAAGAAAATTGGTAAAACTGTGTCCTTATTCTCAAAGGGGCTCCTGCATTTAACTCATTCTATGGGCTGATAATGTTGAATGGAGGAACATTGTCATCTGTAACTCATGAAGAAGTTAAAGAAGCACAGAACTACTATTAAGGACATGAAAAGACATTTTCTTTCTAAACAAGCTATGCAATCTCTTCCATAAAATGCATGAATGCAGTTCTATGTTTCTCTCTCCCCTCCAGCTGGAAATCAGCTAGATCTCTCTCTTTTTTTTT
>VZRN01005096.1:122826-137035 GCA_013397935.1 Dasyornis broadbenti
GGAAATCAGCTAGATCTCTTTTTTTTTTACATCCAGTATTGTTTAGGTACTGGGGCCTGAAGACAATCATATGTGTATTAATTACTGTTCTAACAGTCAATAGAAGGGCTCTATCATGTACATGGCTTCTGTATCAAAGTCATCACAATTAAAACTTTTGAAGCATTCTGTTGTGCTTTGAGAATTTTTAGGCTGAGCACATACTAATTTCCTTTATGATCATTATTCCAATTACTATAAAGTTAAATCTTTCAAGGGATGAAATGTGTTATTCTTATTGAAAAAGTTGTTTAAGCAGAAAACCTCACCTTTTTATCATTTCTGTAGAGATGGTGATGCTTATCTACCTTGGAAATTCTTCTGTGTGGTGAGTTTGCAGGGTAGATTGCTGTTCAGATTTACACACTATCAATAAAGAAGCAATATTTCTCTAGCAGTATGGCTGTACATTAAAAGTTTCAATGGAAATTTTGGCTATTGAAGCTATTTAAGGACAGACTTGTCTAAGATTGCACAGTGAAAGTGAAACCTGTATGTTAGTAATAACATTTATTTTTTATATATATTTTAGAGTGATCATATTCAGTGTTTATAGCATTTTAATGCTTCCTCCTACTGATTTCTGTTTAGATAAAGGAATTAAGACATGAATTCCCTTACCCAAATTAGAATTAACAGAAATCAATCCTAATCCTTACTCAGTTCTTATTGAATAAAAACGAGATTCAATCCTCTTTTTCATTTTGAGCAGATTAAGTTAGATGTATTGGCTGATTCAAACTATTTGCAAGACATTGGCATTAAGAGAAATTATGTTAAAATTACTACCTATTAATTGAAGTGTCAGCCTATTTTTTTTTTTTTAATTTCAAGAGAGGCATTTAATCTTGGAAGCCTTGTGAGGTGTGTAGGAGGATGTGATTACAATGTATTGTAAAATACCAGGTTGCAAGATTCTGGATTAGATTACTTAGACAAAAAGGATCTGGTACTGATGACAGGTCAGTTGCTTTTGACATCAACTTTCTTCTTCTATGTTTTAAGATTGTTATTAGCTAAAATTCCTGTTTTCCTGACACTGTGTGTCATTCTATGGTTGCATTATATTCCCCTCTTAAAGGAAGAACTCCCGTTGCCTTGAAATGTGCTCAGTGTGTTTCCTGTGTCCTCCCTGACCTAAATGTCACAAAGCAGTTGAAGAGACACTTGAGCTTGCAGCCAGATGTTTGATGTTGGAGTCATCCATCTGAGCTGAGAAACAAAGAGAAAAAGTAATTAGGAGCACACTGTGAAGAAATATTCCCGTCCATAGAGAAGAATTCTTGCAGAACACTGCAGCTATAAATGTGTGCAGCTTTCCTAACTGCCTTTACTTTTTTGACTTCTGTTCATGTCCTGTAACAAAACCTGGAGAAGCACTGCATGCCCCTGGTGTTTGAGAGCGATATGTGCACTAAATACTTCAGCACTGCCTAGTGGTGGGTAAGTTGTTACAGCACCTGATGGCAAAGGTAAGGGACAGATTGCTTAAGAGCTTTGTATTTGCGCTTTCTTTCTTTTCTGTAGCTGGATGTCTTACGACTGAAACTTTTCTCACAGCAAGACTGTTGAGTGAATAGGTGTTCAGCGTGATGAAAATTTAATCCTGTCAGGAGGTAGTAAACCATGGTGCACGTCTTGAAACACCTTGATATAGCACGGCCTGCGTCTGCCGGGACAGACCGGCTTGGCCTTGCTGAAGGTGAGGCCTTAAGCGCCCTGCTCCGCCCCCAGAGCCGCCCCAAGGCCTGGTTGAGCTGTCAGGCCTGGGCTCTTGGGGTGGCCCGTGGGCTCACCTGGGCCCTGAGTGGCCCGGCACCCAGCAGTCCCACCTAAAGGGCGAGCACCCGAAGGTTGTGGCGCTTACAGGGCGGAGCATGAGGGGAGCATATGGTCACAGCCCAGAACCTGGTATGGAGCTCCTGTCCTGTCCCCACTGCAATCCTAGGGGGTGGTAGCTCTGTGTCTGTTTTTCTAGATCTCTCCTTCTGTCTCCTTCTCTGCCTGATGACAAAGGTAAGGGATAGATTTTTGAAGAGCTTTTTATTTGCCCTTTCTTTCTTTTCTGTAGCTGGATGTCTTAACCACTGAACCTCTTCTCACAGCAAGACTGGTGAGTGAGTAGGAGTTCAGCATGATGCAAATTTAATCCTCTCAAGAGGTACCGAACCAGCTGGCTTTTGGCAGTTGTATTACTGGCACAATCTAACAGATTCACTAGCAAGTGTTTCTTCGACCAGCCTTACTCTAAAAGAATATCAGACCATTTAGAAAGAAACTGAAACAGTAAGAGATTTAGATTTAAAACACATTTGGATTTAGCCCAAAAGCAAGAGAACATACATTTTGAACTACAATGAAGTGTTGAATATGAACAGACATTACTGTATTCCTTCAAAAATGGACAAAGAAAAATGAAAACCATTACCTAAAGCCTCTATCAAAATAGCTCTGTGGATGTGATCTCCCGCTAATACGCATTTAAAGCAAACAAAAAGAGCTTGTGAATGTAAAGAAAACAGTATCAAAAAGTAAGAAATATCCAAGTTATTTTAACTGATCATTGTTTTAAGGAAATACTGTAAGCCAAAATTTGCAACAGCCTGCAGGCCAAAATCTGATCCGTATTACTTCCACATTAATCTCCAGTAACTGCTGACTTCAGGGAAATTAACTCTTGTCTGTAATTGGATCTGTGTTGGGGAAAGTACTTGAGGTTTTGCTGCAGTTCTTTGTACCCTCTCATGCCCTTTTAATGTAATATTAAAATGGTGAATGCTCTTTTCTTAGCCAATAACCACATACTCCTCTTTGTCAACAGGCTTAATGCTGGAATCTCTTGCAATTTCTTGCAGTCACACAGGAGCAGTCTCCTTTCCTTTTCTCCCCAGTGCTAGTTTTTATCTTCTTGTACATGTTAGAGGCACTTATGGTGAAACCTCACAAGGTGGCACTACAACACCATAGCAAGTCATATCTTCATTTAACTGTTTATATGTTCCTGAAATACAGGATACTATGCAGAATCTATAATGCCACAAACAAAAATATGAAAACTGTGGTTAATTACTGGTTTTAAAACTGTACATAATTACAGAGAAAGTTTTGTGTCTCAAAGGCATATTAATACAAATATGTTTTATTAAATTCCCTGAAATTGAAATGTATGTTGAAAATTAAAAAGGCATTTTCTTGCTGAAGCTGTAAAAACTCATATTTTAGACACCTGAATAGGTTAAGCTTATATTCTGAAATAACAGAATATAAGGTAGGGTAGAGTTTTTGTTGTGGAATGGGAAATATTATGCTTGTCAGCTCTGAATCCTCAGTAAAATAATTGTGGCTGAAATAACAGCAGGATTAAGAAGAGTTTATAATGTTATTGCCCAATACACCTCGTCTGGGACAGACAATGGAGTGAAATTTGATGAGGAGGACGTTAAAGATAATAAAATTATTTTTGTTCATGTCCTTAGGAAGATGTGTGTCTGAGACAGAAGTACAGGAGACAGCGAACAGATGTTCTCCTCCTTTGTATCATTTTGCAGTTTTGGGTGTCTTGTGGCGATGTTAGTGACACTGTGTGACTATCAAATTCTCTTTAGTGGGGAAAAGGAAGGGGCTGTTCTTGTTAGAATTAAAACAGCATCATCATTTCAGATGAAAGTGCCTTTATTTAGCTGTAAGTTCTGCCATTTTTGTCTGTAAGACATTTTACAATCTGAACTCCAGGTGAAATTCCCCACTGCCCTTTCACTTTGACTGTCTCCAAAAGCAGTGACCAGCCAGGTGTGTCAGCCCTGGGTGCTTTGCAGTTGCACTGTAGATGACTCCTGCCCTCTGCTATTTCTCAGTCAGTATCTGCTCAGAGCCAGATGTTTTTATGCATTAATCTCTGACTCCTGTTACGTGCATTCTGCAGGTACAGGGTCAGTGGCTGTTGAGTGTGTGCTCACGAGCCCTGCAGCACAAGGCATTGTTTGTGCCCTGCTCTCCAGTTCCTGCACATGCAGATTGGGGCCATATGTGGCTGGATATGTAGGGCAGAGTGGTTTAACTCTGCTCAAGAGGGTTGTGGGCACCAGGCCAGCGTCCTCCTTTTCTAACTGGAACTTTTCTCCACAGAAATCGGTGGATGTGGCAGCCTGCCAGGAGCAAGGCAACTCATTGCTGTGGGCTTAATCACAGCTTGGGCGATTCAATAGGGATCAAGCTTGCCCTGTGCTCTGCACACTGACAAGCTCTGGGAATTGGTAGCTGCTGGTTGAAGGGGGGATATTGAAGACTTTGGTCAGCTCCCTTATGTAGAGCTCTGAGAAAGCAGGTACAAAGTGTCTCTGTTTACTTGATGGAAATTGTTTTCAGTTTGGTCTGAGAAAGCATTCGTCTGCCCAGAAGCCAGATCCAGCTTTTTCATAGGTCTCTCATCCCCAGTGGTTATGGGCTGTTCCTTAAATCACCCCAGAGGCAGCGGTGATAGTGAATTCATGCTGACCATTAGTAAGATTTTTTTAGCAATCTAATATTCACGGTTACTTCAATGGCACTTAGAAATAAATTGCTATTTACCAGATTTTCCCCCATCCCAGCTGAAAGGAAATGTTCTCCTGCTTAGATATCTGCTTATGGAATCAGAGAATCACAGAATGTGCTGATTTGGAAGGGACTCACCAGAATCACTGAGTCCAGCTCCTGGCTCTACGCAGGACTCCCCAAGAGTCACACCAGGTGCCTGAGAGTGTTGTCCAAACTCTTCTTCAACCTTGTTGGGTTTGGTGCTCTGACCATTTTGTCATTATGGACTAGTAGGTCCTGAGAGGATAAAGAATATTGATATTTTAACCAAAATGGTATTTTGGGTTTTCCAAAGATGATGATGCTTTTTCCTTTTTTGTACCGATATAAAGTTCATAGAAAAAGCTGTAGATTCTGAGAGAATTCCCTCTAGAAGAAGTTTGAAACTGAAAGACTGTTTTTGTTCTGCCTAAACAAATAGGTTTATTGATGTGTATATTCACAGAAATTAATTCAGTTCCAGGAAATTCAGTGAGGCCTTTCATATGTTTAAAATTTTTCATGTATTTTATGGTGATTTTAGAGACTACTGTTCTTCTAATGATACAACCAAATATTATAAGTATAGAAAAATTCCCTATTATAATTTCACACATCCTCATAATAACAGTAGCATTAGAATTTGCATTCAAAAATCGCTCTTACTACACATCTTTAAACTTTGGCTTTCTGCAGAATTTATTTGCAAATATTCCTAGTGGAATGACTTAGTCCTACGTGACTAATTCTCAGTATTTTTTTCCATTTCCAGTTATCCCTTCTAACTGAAAAAGCAGGGGGAATAATTGGTGTCCAGAGATGTTAACATGTTTTGAGGTATTTTCATTCCAAGAAGTTCACCAAGTTAAACTTGGTGGGTTACTAGTGCAATAGGCTTGGCCGGATTTGCTTAGAGGAGGTTTTTGCCTCACTGTGATAATTCTGTAGTAGGCAGATATCCTTGGGGGCTGGATCTCCACAGGAAGACTCCTACTCACAATAATAGCCAGGCATCAGATCAGGTTCTTAAATAACATTTTGCTTTATTCATGCATGGAATGCATAAACAAAAATCAAAACCCGCAGATAAGAAATTATTCTGTTTCTGAAGAAATACTAATGTGCAGGCAGAGATGAAAAACAGATTTATTGCAAGTATTTTTTCTGTCTCATTCTTTATGAGATAGTATGTAAACTGGAAGAAAATATCAAAACTTTGTATGACAGATAAGGGAAGGGGAATTGTGTACTGGCAATTATCTCTAATATGTCCCTTTGGTTTTGTAGAGCTTATTAAAACACGATCTGAGACTACTGAAAAATGCAAAGAAACTTCCTTAGCTGTTTCATCTGTACGTGACACATTCTGTTTGAAAGTCTATTCTTTACTACACTAAACAAAGAACATTAGAGTTCTCATAAAGAACACAGGCATCAGAGTTCTCACTCTATTTCCTGTAAAACTGTCCAGAACTCAGCTAACATTCCCTCGCATTTGCTTGCTGGAAATGAGGACATTGTGTACACAGAGAGGCTGCAGACTTCCCACTAATGCACTGCCCTTGACATTGTGAGTAAGCATTGGACAAAACAAATTCTGGTAAAGCCAGAGGAAATACTTTATCCAGAATCTTCATATTTTGACCTTCATATTTCTGGGAAGAAACCTGAGATTTGTTATATCCCTTTGAAAATACCAGTGTATCCTTTGAAGGTTCACTCTTATTCATATCTTCAGCAGAGATCAGGCAGAACACCCAGTGTTTCTGCAGTTCTTCGGTTGTATTCACCTGGAGAATAAAAATGCAGGGAAAATTAAGCCTATTATCTGAGAAGAGCGTTGCCAGAACCTTGACTTAGTAAAATGAAACTGAGGGGGTTATGAATGCCTGATGAAACCCAGGAAGCTTGATTCAGTGACCTGGGTTTGGAACCCTACAAAACCTCCTACTTTTCCTTATCCCATTTACCTAAGATATAAAGCATGTGGGATTATTTAATTGACGTCTGATCCAATAATCTACAAATGTGATTCTTAGTGGCCTTTAATTCTTCTTATATTTCACTGAAAAGGGGAAGATGAAGGGTATGCCAAAGGAAAGAGAGTCAAGGTCACTTCCTTGGACATCTAATGATTTATTCTGTCCCAAAGCGGGACCTTCAATCACCTCCACGACTGCTGAGGCAGCCAATTTCTAAATTTTTTGTCTTAGAAATCCATTGTAGGGACAGGAGGAAAAGACAATTGTGGCAATAATTTTAAATCAAGATTCACAGGTGATTTCATTTTTCTGAATGGGATTTGCTTTCTGTTTAACACCATCCTTCTTTTTACATGGATCTGTAACTGTGACACTGGAGTAGTGTTGCTGGCTGCCTGTTTTATCTTTATTTTTTCTCTTTTGAACTCATGAAACAATTTATGTCCATTCTTTAATGATGTTTGTTAGCTCACAATAGAAGTTTGGGAGGTTTTTTGTCAGCTTTGATTTATAATTGTCTGTGATGCATAGCAGGGATTTATGATTTGACTGGTTTGCATCTTTTATCTATGAGCATAATGAGCCGCTAAAAAGAGTTTAGATGAGAAAAAAAAAATTGTATTCAATTCTAGTACCAGTGAGAATGGAATTTTGGCCTGATGCTACTTTGAATGCACGTGGTCAGTGAAAGCAAATGAACAGAATGGAAATAGCTACGTGAGCTTCTGGAATACTCCCACAAATTTGGGATCTGGAGGATAGAAATTCTTCATTGTTGTATTTCTGTCTTCAATCCAGTTGAAATGCAAAACTGCAGAGCACTATTAAATGTTTTCAACAGAGCTTTTCCAACGTTCACAAGAAGATACAAGATATTTTGGTCAAAATTTTAGATAGATTATGGAAGATGAGCCCAAACTGCTGTGTCACTAACTATTTTTTTTTTCATGGATCTGTGGTTGCAGAGGTTTTTATTCTGAAGGGTTGTATTTTGTCCGTCACTGAGCTAGGAACAAGATGTATAGTTTGTATACAGTCTGCCAAAAAGCACACGAGAGTGTCTAGACACTATGAGAAAGAGTCTTTTCTTAGTTAAAAAAGTTATTCCACTTTAAGTACGAACATTTCGTCTGCTGCAAGATTAGTGTAATTAAATGTAATTACTGTAATTGAGTTTGTCCCAAAAATGGTCTTTTGGGGGGTTTATTTCTTTTCCTTTATTTAAACTTGTTTATTCAGCTGTAACTGCAAATGTCTATCAGTACCTTGAGGATGTCTGAACAGAGAAATAACAACTATCAAACCATCCTTTGGTGTAAAATGCTACCAAAAAGCCTTGGTGCTGAGGGTATCCTCAGTCCCAACAGTAGAGCCAGAGCAGCACAACCCTGTATTTAGGTACACAATTACGCTGCCAAAACCTTGTATCAAACCTACCTGGCCGGAGCTGGCTCTGGTTCCGTGTCAGGCTGTATTGTTCAGCGGAGCCCTTAGTTCTATCCTTAACTGATGTTTCTTGTCTCTTGGTCTGAATACACTTGGTGCTAGAGCTTCCAACAAGTACTGCTCATATCCTACCCTGTTTCCTCAGGTAAATTTATCACTTCTTCAGGAATTGTGTCTCATTTGGGACTGAAGAGTTTGGATTGACCCTTAATGCCCTGACAGTAAATAAGCCATCTTAGTTGTCCTCATTACTCCTTCCTTACTCTCAGTTCTTCCATAAGCCTTCTCCCAACACCCTTCTGTCAGCCCTCTCTCCTCTCTGCTTCTTTGCAGAATACATTACTTGAGATATTCCTTTTCTCACCAAAGGCCCTGCTGCTGAGTGTAGATGTTGCATGCAGGAAATAACTGGGTTATGTCAGTACACAGCAGTCTTGTGACTGGGTAGCTGTTCTGGTAAATGCTTGAGGTTAAAGCGGTGAAGGCCTCAGAAGATTCCAAACAAAAGTGATTGCTGGGGCTGAAAATGGCTTTGAGTAGGGTATCTATTCCCTCACCTTTGAGAAGAGTTCCTAAGTACCCTGAAGGGCAATAGAAAGCAGTGTTGTTGCTGTAAGCTGGCACTCCTCAGACTGACCACACCTGCAGTGTACAGTGTTTTCTGACAAGTACAATTGCAAATTTGGCATATGTAATTCTAGAAACCCTGGATACAGGAGAGCAGTTGTCTAGATATGATGGGATAATTTTCCCCTCACCTTTTATTAGATAACACTACCATTCAATATCTGCCTCAGTTGGGAAGGAGTTGGGGTAAGTTTGGCTCCAGATTTAAATGTTGTGACTTACTCTTGAATCTGTATTTCCTCAGTTGTCCATGTATTTCCTGTCTTTCTACAAAGCCAAAGCCAGGAGTTCCAAAACAGAAAACCACAGGAAAAGCTGCTCGGGCAATGCTCGTCTTGAGCGGAAACAAATAGCAATAGAGATTTCCTGCAAAATAATTTTCATGTGACAAATGTAGCCTGGATTCTAGACCAAATAGTCTGGTTAAATCTCCCTATTTTTAGTCCAGATTATATTAGTTATAGCTTTTTTTTTTTTTTTTGTAACATACATAAGTGTCTTTCAGTTAACCATCTGTAGGGTTTTTTTCATCGCATTCAGCTTCAACAAATACAATTACCCTTTAGTAGAACATTTTATTTATTTCTCGTAGAATGATGAATGGATTTGTTATAAAGTTAAGAATTCAAAAATTAAAAAGATTTGAAGAAGGCTTATTTGCAAAGCGCTAGAGTAACTGATGTAACTTCTAGCTAATACCTATATGTTAATCAGTTCCTGGTCCACACCAAAGGAAAAGTTCCTGTCCAAAGCATTTAGGCTGGAATTCATCCCACAGAAGTTCAAACACAGCAATGATTTGTTCACCATCATTATCTGCTATCTTCCTATCATTGCTAGATGGAAACTGGAGTAATAGGTTTATCACCATACCTTCCATGTGTGGATTATCCTGAACTTGCTGCTGCAGCTTTAAGCCTCAGTTAAATATCTAAACAGTGGGGAGATGAATCCGAGCTTTCTGTGGGATGGACATTGAAAATGAAGATAAAATACTAAGAATAAGAGAGCATATCTGGATGAGAATTATGACAGTGGGTACTGGTGGCACTGAGTGTTGTGTGTAAATTGTAGCTATAAGTGAATACAGAATCATTCACTGAGGCATACAGATTGTCTGGGCTTGTAACTAACTGCAATTCCTGGGAAAGACAACTGGAACAAGACAGTGAAGGTTTCTCAGTATTCCCATGTCTGCAATTATCTGGCATCAGCATTAAATCTCACCGATGAGCTGTTCTGTCTTTGGAGATGTTTCTATTACAGTTTAAATGCAGGGAGGGAAGTGATCCACGGCTGCTGTACATGGAAAGAAGGAAGTTCAGGAGCTACTGAAGAAATGCAGTTTTGTGGTTGCAGTTAATACAATGGAAAGGTGTCAGCCAGGATACAGTGTACTAAGAAATGAGTTAAAAAGTCAGGAAAAGGCCCACAATGTGATAGACACGTGAGAAAACTGGCTGGGCCTCTGAAATGTTGTGCTGAAAATAAGCACAACTTCAAACACTAATGGACTGTATAAGTGCTATTTAGCAGTTGTAATCAGATGTAAATCTAGGTGATCATAGAATCTTTCTTTTTACTGGACACTTCTGTAAGTCTCCATTATACATATATATTTTGCTCTCTGAAAGAATGAAGTTATTACATAGGAGTATATCCATTTATGTAATAATATAATGAAAGAAATGCATATAAATGGAAGTTACTCTGTAAGCAGCTGAAATAATTGTATTTTATTGTGTCATTATCTTTGGTTATATCTCTTGCCCATTAATCATTTAATCTCTACAACAGTACACAAAATTCTGCTTTTCCTCTTCAGCATTCCTGCCAAGCCCTGTAGAAGTTCTCCAGCCATGGGGATCCACATGCATGCTGTCAGGCCAACCATTATGAGGATATGGGCTACTCAGCTCCTTGCCACAGTTAAGTAGTTCCTGCTTTTCTATTCATAAGGGGTCTAGTTTGACTCTTTCTCCTCTACATGGCTACCAACTTGCCTGGGTATCTTCACAAGTCAGATCACAGATGTCCAACTAGAAATCAGTGCTGCCATTCACTGAATTGTGTAATTGTTGCTTTTTCATAGTGAAGAGTTCTTGATAAAATACAGTGCAACAACATCAAAAAACCCCCAAACCCAATGTATTTAATGTTGTATGCTCAACTGGTGTTAGTTGAGACAGTAAACTGAAGTTAAATAAGACCTTTCCTACTGAATCAGAAACTGTAGCTAAGCTTCCCTGCTTATTCCCAGCTTGTATCTTTTTTCCATTTTGAGAGGGAAAAAAAGTGGTGACTGTGCAAGAAGAAAGGAGCACCATCTAGTGTTTAAAAATAATGCTGGAGAATGAAACATTGCTATCAGTTAAAACAGACCATGTAATTCTTTGGCTGCCTTGTTTGCATAGAAGAGTATATTCTGGAAATGTAATACTATGATATCCTTCATGGACATTGTAGTGTCTGAGAGGCAGACGAATGTGGAATGACAAACTGCATCAGAAACAGTCATTAGGAATAATATTTTGCCTCTTTGTTGACTAAAGAAAAAGCTTAGGAAAGTTTTCCTTGTTCTCTACTTCCAAATGGTTTAAGTAACAGTAGGCCAAATCCATTCAGCCTTCAAAATAATGTGTGATACAACATGCAAGTACTGTACGTAATCGGGCTATAGCAGGGTGACAGTATTTACCTTGGCAGTGACAGTCATGGACAATATTTTGCAGGAACCTGCAACATGTTCGTTAAAATAGAGTAAAAGTAACAGTTTAGCCTACATCTCAGCATGCAGGTTTGGACTGACACTGCGTGGGAGAGGAATGGAGAGGGGCAATTGTCTGTAGTTCCATTGTTCTGGAAAGAAAAAACCAGTGGATGTTCTGTGTGAGCTCTGAAAAACTCTGGGGTTCATCTCTAATAGAATCCCTATTTGTCAGAAGATACCAGACAAGAGACAAAGTCATTTTTGCTTTCTGTTTTGTGAAAAGAAGCAGTGTATGCTCTCAGCCACTCTAATTTTGGAGCTATGATCTCATTTTAATCAAAAGCACAGTACAGATGTGCTGCTTGTAATTTATTGATGTTTCCTGCATTTCTGTAAACATGACAGCATGAGCCTGGCACAGACACCATCTGTATTCTCTCTGCCTCCATATTGATGATAGAATCTCTTTTTCTTGCATATTTACCTTTTTTCAGAATAAATGTGAACTCATTCAGGAGCATGAATGCTCATATTCATCATAGGATAAAGTCATTACAATTATAACGGGTTAGACCAGTCTCTCATTTTTGAGAGTAAATACATTTTTATTTTTTTATGTGGAGTTATTGACCTTGTCAGCCAAAAGTGCTATTACCAAAATACTAGTTAATTTTTAGAAGAGAAAAGGAATAAAAGTGAATTTCAAGTATATTCATGTTTGACAAGCTTTGTGGTCCTTTTGGGAGTACAACCACTGTTTCACTGTGTGTAACATTGGCTTGCCTGTTGCACTATGCTTAGGAGTTATGTGCACACCAGAAGTTTCACTGGCCCTGGCCTCTGGGCAAGAGGCAAATTGTGTCTTGTGAGATGCTATTTTTGTTTGTTTTCTAGACTTTTGTTAGCAACAGAATGTCATCTATGTAATCTGTGCATCCTGGATGTGAACACATGAAAAGAAGAAACAGGTAAAAGTATGGTTTTCATTTATATTCACCACAACAACTTAGAAATAAATTGCTGTTATTTGCCAATCAACATCTGGATCTGTTTGTGCAAAAGAGGGCATATATTAAAAAAGGAACTTATTTCCCAAGAAGGGGAACTTTCTGTTTATATGAATCAGCTGTGAAATTAGGGGGTTCTCCTGCTACAAGTGTAGTAAGGAAGCTAAACAGAAAATTTAAAAAGAGAAGTACTGACAGCAAAAGTTTTGAGGATTTAGGATCCTGTGATTCTTTGATTTGCTGCAGGATGTAATCATTGAGCCAGCAGGAGTCATGGGTGCTCAGCACACGGAGAACAAGGCCACGCTTCACTACACTGATGAGATAATGTAACAGATCGGGGATAAGTGCTAGGACACTTCAACTTGTCTAAATGACTGAGATAAGAAAGCGGCAGCTTCTAAAGAGAATCAGTGTTTCCCTGTGTAACTCATGTTCCAGCAAATGACACTTGCCAAGAAAGAGCATGATGAATACTTTGTATTTGGGGAAGAAGATACTAAACAGGATATATGGAAGAAACATTATCGACCTGTTGTTAAAGCAGGATCAACCCTTCTTACTGTTCACATTTACTAAAAGAATCCTCAAAGAAAAAAGAAAAAAAATATAATCTTAATTTACAGTGTTTAATCTTTCAGTGGATCCCACTTATGTCATATGAGTTGATTAGGGAGGTAACATCCATGGCTCATTTTCTATGACAAATCCCTCATGTTTTTCTGCTGGCAGAACTCTGGCTATCTCCTCACTCAGCACATTTCTTATCAGCAGGTGACACCCGGAGGGGAGGACTTCAGGAATGCCGCAGTCCCGTATGTCAACATCCAAGCAGAACCCGTGGACAACCACACTGAATATTCAGGTGCTTGATATCCTTTATATCCTTTACCATAGACTGAAAATATTTTCTGGCCTATGAGACAGTTACTTTTTAATGAGAAATTCATCAAGGCGTTTAGAAATGAGGACAGAGTAAGGAAGCTCTGGGAAATGTAGGACTTTTAGGTAACTGAAACTTCTAAACTGTCAAAACGCAGTCAGATGAACCTATTTTGTAAATAAAATTATGCTGATAAAAACACCATAGCAAACATCAGCTCCAAAACTATTTTGACAGCAAACTTTTTGTGTTGTATTTAAGAGTGAAAATGAAAAGCTGTATGTCATTAAACATGGAACAGTCTACTCCCATTTTTTAATGAATATGCCACATCAGACTGTTTTCTGTATTAGTGCCAGAGCATTAGGCATATTTGAAGGAAATAGGCATATACTGTGTTCCAAACACAAGGAGAAATGAGGAAAGTACCTCCCTGTGGCAGCTTGATGTCTTCACAGTAAGGTTTCCTATTGCAGAAGTTCCTTATTATTAATACCAGAAGTTCCCTAGAGCTCAAAACGTGCTAGAAAAACAGGGTTTGGTCTGTAGCCGTTCACAAGCCGTTTACTAATCCCTGTAAAATACAGCTTTTTACCCACTGATGTGCCTATATTTGCCATGTATTTTTCCCACTCCTTCGGCTGCTGCTGCGATGCCAGGCAGGGGTTAGGTTCGGAATGAGAGACTATATGAGACTACAAGAGAATGCTTTTAATCTGATCATAGGCCAAGGTATGATTTGGAAAATTGTATTTGATGCGGTCACAAAAGTGCGGGAGCCCGGTAGCACGAGAGCACGGGAAAGTGCGTGGGGAGCGAGGCAGCGCCTTCCCACGTCAGCAGCGGCCGATTTCCTGGGAAAGGGCTGTGCCGAGGCCGCAGCCGGCTCGGGGCTCGGTGTCCGGGTGCGGGCGGTGACGGGGCCGCGCTCAGGGGCCGCGCTCGGCCGCGGGGCGGGGCG